>CM039728.1:36827463-37128732 GCA_022539455.1 Dendrobium nobile | reverse complement strand
GACACATAATGGTGATCATTAAAAAAAGAAGCATAAAATTAAGTGTTGCAAATATGAAGATTCTTAGGTGGATGAGTGGCTCTACACTTAGAGACAGAAAGCGAAAGAGTATAAATGTTAAAAGTTCGAGTTTATCATGGCTATTTGCATTATTTAGATTTCTTTGGTTATTCTTTTGCAAAGTTCTTGTAATCTCCAAATGTAATCAAATGCTATGACTTAATTTTTCATCACATCTTCTTGAAAACTCTACTTGAGTAAGCTAGATTTTATTGATTAGTATTCGAATTTAATAACTTTTATTAATTTCTTGATTTGCAATTCTTGTATTCACATGGTATCACATCATCAACACTTAATAAAACAAATAAGCACTGGCAATTAAAATTTAATAACAGCCACAACAACACAAGGTGAGAAAACAAACGACGAATGCTTTTTCCACAACAATAACATATGTTGATCCACTATAAATATACATCTTCATAAAAATTGCAACAAATTAAAAAGCAATCTTCTGCCACTACATTGAACAATGAAGAGAACTATCACAAATTACTTCCCTCTTATATGAATTGAATTTATAGAATACCTTCATAGAACTTGCAATGAAAATATTAGGATCCAACAACAGTTCCTTATTACAAACAAAAATATGAATCAAAATCCGGTCACGTAAAAGACACTTCGTCTCTCTTAATCTCCCTCTCAATGTCAAATATATGGTACTTTGTCCTCTTCCCTCTCTCTAATCTCTAAATGTTGCCTTATTTTTCACTCTATACAACTCCATTCAATATTAGAGAAAGAGAGGATATGCATTCAATACAACTGAATAGCTAACTTTATAAGCAGATATAATAGTACAAGATCCATGACATATTTTCTATCTCTCTCTCACTGTTTTCACTGCTCTGCTCTCCCAAGGCAATCCATCTTTAAGGTCAGCATAGGCTAAAAAGATACCCTTTCTCAAAGGAACTAAATCCACATAACATATGAAACATTCACCGATACATATAAAGTGAACCTGACACGCATAGATATATAAAAAGTAGTAACATTATCTTCCATATCAAAACCAAATTGCCTTGAAGACAACATAAAGATAGCACCCCATCTCCCCAGTCACTGTCAACAAATGCAATAGGCATCCTCTGATAGGGAGCATGTCACTGTCAACAAAAGCATTAGGCATCTTCTGACATTGCATCAAACATATAAGCAGACCTAATAGTACATGATCCATGATGTTTTAACTTTTGCATTTCTCACTGTTTTAACTGTTCAACTCTTCCGAAGCTATCCTGCTTTAAGGTCAGCATAGACTAAGAAATACCCTTTCTCAGGGGGTCAATAGTGTAAGGAGTCTCAAAAAGCAATATACCATGCAAAAATTTTAACTTTAAAGATTTATAATAGATTAATATTAAGGAGTGCGAAAAATAGATGTATAAGTTAGCCAAAAATATATATATATATATGAGTATGGATAAGATATTTTGCTAAACTTTTCAATGAAGATTGCGAGAATACGGTTGATTTTAGTGACCATAGCCTCCTAAATGAAATTAAAGATTTTTATTTTTATCAACGTATAAGTAAAACTGAAGCTGTAGAAGATTAAAGAAAATGAAGTGTGAAAAAGCTCTTTGACCTTATGATATTTAAATAGAGGTGAAGAAATGCTTAGGAGATGAAGGAATTTCTTGACTATCTAAACTTTTTAATATTATTTTGAGAACTAAAAAGATGTTAGATGAGTGGAGAAATCATTTATAGTAAATGGCTAAATTCTAAATTATCACCATCGTTGCCCTCTCAACATTCACTCATAGAAGAGATAATCGCAACAACTACATTCACTCATCATAAATGGCTAAATCTTGAAAATGCCATCTAATTAGGACTTCTTAAATGTATTTCAGGTGGAGATGAGGCACTGCCACGTGTTCCATCTGTATATGAAAAATATAATCCTCCATCCGTGCAATTTAAATTTCCAATTCATATGGACAGATTGTGAGAAAAATTTTCCAATAAGCAAAAGAAATAGAACGGAAACGGAGGCTCTTAAATTTGTAAGGTAATGCAAAACGAAAGGTAGTGCACTTAGATTGCCAGTAAGATACAATGAGCATTTATATATCAAACACCTGTCGATATATTATATATATATATAAACAATCAGCTTTCTCAAAGCCCTCCAAACTGAAGCATAAATAGGGATAATCATAACATCGATTGCTTGAGAATTTTCAAGCCATCCTGGATGTTTGCCATTGCAAAAAGAGTATAAGGAAACCTGGGTTCTAGAAGATCAGTCACTAGTTGGCAATCACCAGCTCAGTTCTACCAACAGATATCACGATGATTACATTTTTGAGAAAAATACAAGTAACTAGCAAGTTTTGACTTTTGAAAATAGCTACCAGCCATTAATTGAAAAAATATGCTCATCATTAGGAGCTCTCTCATGTACATATTTCTAATATGCATATGTGTTACATACACGATGGTACATCCCCTTGCAAAAGACTAGAAAGAACATCCATGACTAAAGAAAAAAAGATATAGGCTTAACATTGATCCTTTTTATAATCCAACTAAAATAGAAAAATACTTTATCAAACCATCTTGTGTGTAAGCAAAAATTAGAACTCTTGTATACATGTCCTGAATGCCGTAAATATAAGCATTACTAACACTTTTCTTTTATAGAACTCTCCACATCACTTCTCTTGAAAGTTTATGATATGTTTACTTACTCTAAATAAATAAATAACATAGGCAGATCCCTTTAAATCTATTAGGAAGGAAGATAAAAGGTAGATAAAACTGTCATACAAATTTAAAACCATTGAATCATATACATATAAAGAGAGAGTGCAGCGTAGAGAAAGAAAGTTCAAAACCATTGAATCTTCCCATAAATAAAGGTAGATAAAAGGTAAAAGAACTGGTAGACTAAGCATCCAAAAGAAGAGTAAAAATAGCTGATGGCCACACCGTTGCCACAAAAGGCCAACCTGAATAACTTTTCAATACAATCAAAGGGTGTAGAGGAAAAGCATATTTGGGCATCATCAGCACTAACACTAAGACATTCCCATAGTAAAAGAGTTACTTGCCTTCATGGGAATCGAACTTCAAATCATCTGTTATATAAAACAGTCATAAAAATTTGTTGTTTATGAATAGCTCATATTCAATCAACGATACATGTTATGCCATAGGAAACATAGAGAAACTCCAAAGAAGCACTACAAAACCCAGCTAAAATGATGTGATACCAACATACGAAAACAAGAATTGCACTTTAGAGATTAAAAAGAGGTTATAAACTTTGCAATGTTAACAATAAAGTCTAGCTTACTCAAGTAGAGTTCAAGAAAAATCATGAAAGATTAAACCATGGTAACTGATTACACTTGAGAATTACTAGAGCCTTGCCAAATAATAACCAAAAGAAACTCAAATAATGCAAATAGCTATGATAAGCAGAAGCCTCACATTTAAAATATAGATCCTTCACCTTGAAGTCCTTCACTCGCTCTTGAAAGTGGCGGCTAGCGGAAGAGGATCGTAAGTAGACTCAGCGATGCCACTAGTAGATAGGTGATGCCGAGAGGGCTCGTCGCCGGGGAAGAAGCCGGGGTTGGAGGTAGCGGGTGGATGGCCATCGATAGTCCACTCGGAGGCTGAAATTGTCCGTCGATGATGGGCACAAGGATGGGGAGAATTCGATCCAAGTAATCTCCAATGGTGTCGTCATTTTCAAATCTCACGTCAAAGAATGGAGATCGTAAGATGTTGATATTACCGTAGGCGTCGAACACAAATTCCCATTCAAGTTCAAGATCCGCCATGCATTCTTGTCGGGAGTTGAGGTAGCATCCGAGAAGAAGGGAGGTGGAAGGTGGCGGCTTGGAGTGGAGAAGGTTGGCCGGCGTGAAAGATAGGGAAAGTCAGCTAGGTTGGAGAGACTATGAGATAATTTCAAGAAAAACTGAAATTATTTTAGGTTGTAGTAGATTGGACGGAATAATTTGAAAATTTCAAATTAATTCCAAAAGGAGAGGCGGGCGGTAATGGGAGAGGAATCTTGGTTGATTTGTGAAGCTATTAATGTGATTTGGAGAGAGAGAGAAGCCCAAAAAGGGGCCGGCCAAAAAAGAGAAGAGGGAGGTGGGGAGTTTAGTAAGGTGGGGACCACTACTTTTAATTTCAGAATTTTATAAAATCTGAAATAAAACTTCAGTTTTAAAGGGGAAGAGATTCCTAAATTAAAGACAATCAATTGGATTGATTTTGAATTTGAAATTCGAAATTAAAAGCCAATTAAATTGATTACATGAATTAGGGAAACAATTAATGGCTCATAAAAACTTTAGAACTACAAATTTGAAATTAGTAAGGAGGGGGAAGGAGGCGGTGGCAAAGGGGGAGGGAGCTGGCGGGCTGGTGGGCGGCGGTGGCTGCTGGCCGGCGGGTTAGGGCTGCAGGCCGGCGGCCTGGGCAGCCCAGGAGGGACGGCGACAGTGAGCAAGGGAGGGGGAGGTTGTGGGGAAAATTCTAGGGATCCAAAGAATGAAATTTCAATCTCCCACAAGTGACTTCAATCCAACTCTCCGCAACGACGACTTGATCAAGAGAAATTAAAAGAAAAACGAAGGACAAGAAGACCTAGAACTCAAAAAGAGATCTAGTTTCTCCTACGAATTCACTAAGAGAGGTTTGCACTCACAAAGAGAACATGAAATGTAACTTTTCATTCATCCAAAACTGAAATTACAATGCATGGGACCTCATATAAATAGGCCAAAATGAAATAACAAGAAATGACACAAATGCCCATCCGAGCAACATAAGCGACTCGATGTCCATAGGGGCAAACTAGGAAATAGGAAATACAATCATAAAATAAAATGCAAATCTATCAGAAGTAGAGGCTCTGGATCGTGGCCGTTGATCTGCATCTCCATCGATGGTACACGTGTCGAAATCTGATGTCCTCATCATAAAATCTAAAGATTATCATCATCATAATCTTCCCCCCAGCTTTTTACTCAAAGAAGAAATAATCACAACACACAAGTTATATTTGGTACAAATCTTTGAAACAGACAGATAACTAGACCTTAATTTTATATCATGGTGAAAATGAGGCAAGTGTTACCATTTCCATATAAAAACAAAAATATTAACCCCATCAATGCAATTTCATTTTTCCTTTTCATGGCAAGAGATTGTGAAATGCATCGGCATAACTCAAAATTTGAATCGAGACAGACAATTGAACTTATAAAGTAATTAATAAGAAAATTCTGCATAATATAGTTTGCAAGCAAGAAACTGACCACTTTTTCCCATTACATATATAGATAGATGGGAACACACACACACACACAGAGAGAAAGGGTGTGCGTGTTATTATCAAAAAATGCATTAAGGATCTTCTAACACTGCACAAAATATAGAACTTGAGACTATCACAAACTACTTCCTCTAATACGAATTGAATTTATAAAATACCTTCATAGAAATTGCAACGAAAACATTAGGATCCAACAACAGTTCCTTGTTACTAGTAAAAACATAAATCCTTGTTGTCAAATATAAAACTCTCCAGGGAATTTCTTTTGTAACTTTATCATATGCCTTCTCTAAATCAATAAATATGCATTCTTTAAATCAATAAATATAATATGCAGATTCTCAATACTCTCTCTATACTTCTCCATCAAACCTCCCAAATATACATACAAAATGAAAAAAAGACTCAGCAAGTTACCATGGTTACTGCACCGTGCCTCAAGGAAAGAGAGAATGAGAGAGAGAGAGGACAAAATGACTAATAAACTCCAACAGAAAATAAATAAATAAACCGCTTTCTAAAGATCCTCACACCTTAAGAATAAATAGGGAAAATCAAAACATCAGTTGACTGAGATATTTCATGCCATCCTCGATGTTCGCCATTGCAAGATGAGTATGCGAAAATTTATTTCCAAAAGATCAGTCACTTGATCGCACCTACAAGCAAAATTCTTGCAGGAGAAATCTCAATGATAACATTACTGAGAAAAACAAAAGACAACTATAACTATCAGCCATTAATTGTAAAAATATGTCTCCCCATGCAAATATTTCTCCTCATTGTCCACACCAATCCAATATTTTCTCAAGTTAAGGGGAATTTCATTGCAAGAAGTCTATCATACACATATGTATGCTTGCATGTATATATTATATATGAGAGAGTTCAATCATAGAAAAAGCTTTCACGCTGTCCTCTCAACTCAAGCCCTAATTAAAAAAGGGGGGAAGCATCAGTTACTAGTAGATTTCAGGTCATACTCATCATTCTCAATTAAAGATATGACAACTGAACCAAGGAAGATTCGAATAGTCAATGAATCACGGCATCAACATTTCGGGGCTGTTTGGATGCAGGATGTAGGCCGGATTTGAAGCGGATTTCAGCTAAATCCAATCAAACGGCCAAAAATGCAAAACCAAATCTCACGGTAAATCAAAGCCGCGGTTGACCGAAAATTCCCTAATTTCGTGGTAACTCCCGATTTCCGAAATCCTTTGGTTCGGCGGATTTACGGGATTTGACCAAAGAAGCCAGCAAAAGAGGAGAAAGTTACCTTCACAGCAAGCGAGCTTCCGATTTAAAAAAAAATGTCGGAACTTCCTTTCCAACAGGAAGGCTGGAAGGGTACGGTGTCGAAGAAGCAAAATCGACCAGCGACAATGAACTCGTTCAAAACTCTACAGTCATGCGGAGGAACGAAGCCGAACGAAATAAAGAAGGGAAAAGTAAAACACTAAAACCTATACTCCTCTTATTGTTGAATATTTCATTAATATAATTTAAAAAATTAATAATTAAGTTCAAAAAACTAAAATAATATTTAAAAAATTATATAATTATTAGATAAATACTTAGTTATTTTAAAATAATAAATAGAATTAAATATTATTTTTAAGAAAATAAATATTATAACATTATATAAATAATAATTAAATAACAATTTATATTTTAATAATAATTAATATTAATAAAATTTTGTTAGGCCTTATTTACTCCCTTATCATACTTTAATTACTGTAACAATGTATATCAACTCTTTAACTTCCTTAAATTCTAAATTGAACAACCAAACAATCAAAAAAATTTAATAGGATTTATCATAAATGGAACCAAACAAATTTCATAATTTAACCTCCTCAAAATTTCAAATATCCGTATTTTGAGGATTTATAAAATCCTGCACAATGAGATTTGAAAAGAAAACCTTAGGTGCAACAATGGAGTCGAAGAAGCAACTAGTGCAATCTCTACACCTTCAAAGGAAGCCGAACAACAACGAAAAAGATAAGATGAAAAGCAAACTCTTAATGCCTCCAAACTATTTTTGGTCCACTTAATATAATTTTAAATATTGATATTTAAATAAAATAATTAAATAATTAGTAAAACAAATAATAATTCAATTATTAAAAATGGTAAATTCATAAAAGATTAATAATATAATTTAAACTGTTTAATATTTATGATATATCCTAATTAAATTATTTATCATTAGAATATGTTAACTATAATTAAAAAATTAATAAGTTAACTATACTTAATATGTAATTAAATTCATAACACAATAAATTTAATTTCTAAATAAGCCAACCACCTTAAATCCGAAATTAAGTTCCCAGAATTGTTTCATAGAATTTAACAGGATATAGAATGATAACAAAATAGATAAGCACTTGCAATTAAAATTTAATAACTCATAAAGAGGTGAAAGAACCTAAGATAATAGCAATGAGAATAATGCTTCACTCCCCAAGTCTTTCACAGCCTTGCATGAAAAATTCCGTAAAACTTGACGCGAGGGTTGAAATTTAGTATATCTTGTTGCAATAAAATGTGTAAATGCTTAAGGTGAGACAGCTCACCAATCTTCATTGTTGGGCACCACTTCCATTCATGGAATTAAAATAGCCATCCACCTTTGTATAGTAATTCTCACAACCATTACAAGGAGCATAAGAACACCAAAAATCCTGTCCAATTATTTCATATATAAAGTGATTTGAAAGATGGTAACGCAGACGAGGAGAAATTTGCATTCTTTAATGTTATTGCAATTTCCGAAACTTATTTTATGATAAATTGATGAGGTGAGGATAACCAAACCAACTTGGAAACCTATTACCACCATAGCCATTTATTGTCAACTCTTTAAGATTATTCAAACTTATTTTATGTTACATTCATCACCTATCAAAATCCCCCTAGAGTGGGAGGCTCTCGATATGTGGATTATTCCACAAAATGGATATCATTGCATCTTCACGATTGACCACATTTTTAAGTGTTTCGGCTATCCACTCGTAAAATATAGGCCATCTCTTCTTACGGGATAATAAGACAAATAGTAGAATTATTAGGGTAACATTTTTTAGGTATCATAATTAACAACCAAGTGATGAAAGTTGATGAACTTTCCTATTGCTTGCGAGGTAATATAATTGCTACATGTTACTTATCAAATCTACAAATCTAAAGTTGCATTCAAAATAAGGAACATGAAATCTAAAAACAAGAATGAATACAAAAAGAAGAATGGCTCCATTGGAAAAATATTTTATTAAAGTACCTCAGAAAAATGATAAGACCTGTCAATGTAAAGTGTTCTTCTAGCCTCAAGTAAAAGAACATTCAAGTGCAGCAATTAAAATGATATATATATATATATATATATTCTTGAAGAAAGTTAATATCAAAGCTTCCTACCACCCAAACTTGAAATCTTATATTTCATTCCTACCACCCAAAGCTTCCTAATAAACTTAATTTTTTTATTTCTTACCCATATATTTGCTCTCTTGATGGTACATATAAAATATTAAAATTTTATATGTAAAGAGTATAATATAAAATGATATTTACATAATTCCATCTTTTTTTTTTTTACTTTAGACAAAACAATAAAATTTTTAAAACTGATGCAATTGAAACACCTTATACTTATTTCTAAACCACCATCATTATAGGAAATATTGAAAAATTCCATAACAACCATATAAAATCAAAGGCTAAATTCTAAATCCTCAGATATGTTGTGTGATAGAAAAGTCTCCCTTAAATTTAAAGGTAAAATTCTATAACATGGTGTTGAGACTTGCAACACTTTATGGCGCAAAATGTTGGCTATCAAAAGAGAAACATAATATTAAGTAAAGTGTTGCAGAGATGAGGATGCTCAGGTGGATGAGTGCCTTTACTTTTAGAGACATGATATGAAATTAGCATATACATGAAAATATTGGAGTAACTCCAATGGAAGATAAGATTAGAGAGTCACCTTAGATGGTTTGGTCACAAAAAAATGGAGGTCTTCCGATGACCCAATTAGGAAAGCAGATGTATTAGATTTAACTTATGTTAAAAAATGTGGAAGTAGACCTTAAAAGACTTGGTTACAAAATATTACAAATGACCTTCCTTTACTAGATTTAAAAGAGAGTTTAACCTTTAAAAAAATACAATGAAAGAAAAAATATTAGCCGACACCACATAGTGGAACAAAGACTTGATGTTGTTGCGCTAAATTCTAAATCATCATGATAGCCATCAAAACTTTTTACCTAGAAGAAATAATCACAACACACTAGTACATGTTATGTTTATGACCCAAATCTTTAATACCATATCAATAGGAATTGTTTTTCATGACGGAAAAAAAATCTAATTACACAATTGCCATAAAAAAATTAAAAAATAATATCGTCTTTCAATGCAATTCCATTTTTCCTTTTCATAGTGAGTAATTGTAACTTGTAAGAATGCACAAGGAACAACAACAACAACATCAAGCCCAAATCCCACAATGTGGGCTCAAGCCCTTAAACTACATTAAGTCCTCCGAAGAGTCAAATTCTCATTCATGAATGCACCAACATAAAACCGTACTTTTTTCCATTACACAGAGAGAGAGAGAGAGAGAGAGAGAGTGTGTGTGTATATAACAGTCAACAAATGTATTAGGGCAAGAGGTTCTACACATTTAATTTGCCCCAAATTATAATATGGCATCCATGGTTATAAAGGGAAAACTTTTCAGAATCTGGACAATTGAAATTTTTTTTGACAGCAGCAATAGAGATGACTGAGAATATAATGAAACCAGAAAAACAATATAACAAAACCCACACATGAACCTCTGTAAAAGAAGAGGCTCCGACTATTTACTTCAGAAAAAAGATTCCCAAATTTAGAGATAGAGAGAGAACTTTTTATAGTCATGTACATGCAGACCTAATTAGCCATCGCAAGACAAAACACCTCTATTGGAATATGGCTGAACAGGTTGCCGCTTTCAGACAATTACTCAGAAAAAGAAATAAAACACCTCTATTGGAATATCATCATATACAACTTTTCCACAATTCATTTTCTTTAAAATCTTTCTATCTTCAGTTTATAAATATGTCGGTAAAAAATAAAAATCATAATTTTCATTTAGAGTGTTAAGGTCACTAAAGTCAATCTTATACTCGCAATCTTTATTGAAGAGCTTATCAAAATATCTCATTCAACTTTGTTGAATATCCTCTTCTAATAAAAGCACACTTGATCTTCATACTTAATGCACTTCCCTTGAACTAAATCCTTACTTCTCCTATCTCCTTCAATGATTTGCAATAATTGTCAGAGAAATTATACATAAAGAGAAAGATAGATGGTGAGTACGGCTATTAAAAAAGCACATTATTCTTGTTCAATTGTTTTCAGCTCAATAATTGCTTCTTTATGTTTATACTTATAAAAACATGCATATATATGCATGTTTGCATATACTTGCGTGTTTTTGCATTGCACATATATGCATAGATTTCATATATTCAAATTAATATACTTATATTTGTATGGATGTACACACACAAAGAGGGAGGTATTTAATAGCAAAGAATCTAGCAAAATGTTAGAACCTGCAGGTTAAAAACAACATGATAGGTACTGCTTCATGCCATCCTTCATGCCTCATTGCTAGAGTAAAGAATCAAACATGGCCAAATTTTCAATGGTTTGCAATAACTGTCACTCCCTCTCCAAAAGAAATTAGAGCCAGAACCCAACCAGTTAGTTAAATAGCTTGACCCAAATTTAGACTTTCTGAGACAGGTTCGGGTAAGCTTTTCGGCCCTTTCGGGTCAAGAAAAAAATTGACACCCCTACGCCATTTCATCCTCATCACTGCAACACTTAATTTTATGCTTCACTTTTAATAATCAACATTATGCACCACAAAACTTATTGGTCTCACCACCCTCTTATAAAATTTTCCAACGAAGGAAATACTTGGTCAAATCACCTTGTATTTGAACACAAGTAACAACACTTGTATATATACCCTTAATGACTAGAATATCAGCATTATAAGCTCCTTTCTTTTCTAGAACTTTCCAAGGAATTTCTTTTGAAACTTTATCATATGATTTCTCTAAATCAATAAATATCATATTTACATTCTCCTTACTCTCTATGCTTCTCCATCAAACATCTAATATCTATATATATATATAAAAAAAAGCTCAACAAGTTAACATGGTTATTGCACAATGCTTTATGAAAGAGAGAGAGAGAGAGAGAGAGAGAGACAGCGATATCACTATTAGATACCAACACAAAAAACAAAAATAAAAAAAATAAATAAGCAGCTTTCTAAAGGCCCTATCACCTCAAGCATAAATAGGTAAAATCATAACATCGGTTGCCTGAGAATTTTCAGGCCATCCTTGATGTTCGCCATTGCAAAATGAGAATAAGAAACCTGATATCCAGAAGATTGGTCACTTGTTGGCAATCTCTCAATGATTACAATACTGAGGAAAGCAACAGACAACTATAACTATCAGCCATTAATTGTAAAAATGTCTCACCATCCTTATCAGTCTTCCAAAAGTAAAGAAGAAGAATGGGAGACCAATACTAGGGATAGGGGTCAGATGACAGCAAAATCCATCAAATAAGGCAAGTAAAGAAGTTGTCTACAAATAGCTACGTATGAATCCTCATGTTAAAGCCCGCTGTCGTTATCTTAAAAGCTGTAGGACATCCAAAGATTCCAGATCACAACTAAGAAACAAAGGGATATCCATGTGTGTGTAGTGGCTAATCATTAAATCATCATCATCATCATGCTCTGTATGAAACTCCTATAGAGGAGAAAGGAACACAGACAATAGCAACGAGAATTGATATATCATCAAAAAATTATCTTGATCGGGCACGAATCTCAAGACAAATTCGTATTGAAAACTTCCAAAATTAAATTCGGGGTCATCTGAACTTCAGCAAACTTAACGTCGAATTAAACGTCTCGAAAAGGCAAACCCAAAGACATCAAAATCAACCCAATCCAACCCGGAATAGGTCTAAATCAAAGACCTGAAGCACATTTGGAAGGTTCAAAACATAAATTGAATGACCAAACAATTCTCAAATGTGACATGCATCAAAACACCGAACAAGCCCAAGACCACCAAACTATGATATCATTAAGATACGCAAATACTTGATAAATGGTTCGTGATCAAGGGAGTCAATATCGTCCATCCATTCAAAACATGTTAACGCTGATTCTTCCACCTCCCACTATGTAATGCACTCTATATAATGTATATTGGCAACTTCAGGCCAAGGCCTTCGCCCAATGGAAGGTCCTCATTTGTAATCAACTGCAAATATTAGTGAATTCATTTAAACAGGGCCAGGCCCTATGATTTTTCACCTTTTCAAGATTTTCCACGTAAAAATCTTGGTGTCTCTTATAAGCTCTATACCTCTACTCTTTTATCGGTATGTGTGCAGGTACATCGTAAAAAGTTAAGACGCTAAACTTTATATTTCTCTACCACCACGAATATTCCAGTACGCAACAAGAATAATGATTCATTCCCCCAAAAATAATGTGTTGTGAGAAGATAAAGTTGCCACAAGTATTTAAAAGACTATTGATATGCAATGCAAATAAAGAAAGATAAAATGTAATAGGATAGTAGAAAGCGAGCTACCATGCCAATGTGTCACTATAACTAACCATTAAAATGCAAAAATAGTTAGCTCTAAAGGCATGTTCGGTTGAACGATTTAAGCTAAATCCGGCCAAACGCCAAAAAACACAATGTTAAATCTGACGGTAAGCCGAAGGAGCTGTTTGGTAGCGCAATTTAAGTAGGCTTTGTCGTAAATCCTACCAAACAGTTTCAGATCATGCAATAAATTCGAATCGATCGTAAATGTTGGATTTACAAATTTACCACGTAAATCCGGAATTTACTAAATCCCGTTGTTCGGCAGACTTAACGGGACTTACAGATTTGCAAAGTTCTTTCGCAGCAGTCGAGCAAGCTCCCGTCACAACTTCCAATTTGCTGCCTTCAAAGGAGTCGAAGAAACTGTTTTAGCAACTCTATCAAAAACCATTTCACACAAAACAAACAAAGCTAAAGGAACCACGAAGAAATGGCGATGAGGAAAAACAACATCAACAAAGCACGGGCAAAGATGAAAAGCAAACCCAAAACGACCTCCTAAATTAGAAATTAATAAATATCATATGTACATCATCCTTACTCTCTTTATACTTCTCCATCAAACTTACCAAATGTTCTACACAAATTACCAATGGTTATTGCACCCTGTTACAGGAGAGAAAGAGAGAGACAGTGGGCAATATGACAATTGAATTCCAACACAAAAATAAAAATAAAAAATAAATAAGCAGCTTTCTAAAAGCTCTCTCACCTCAAACATAAATAGAGAAAATCATAACATGGGTTGCCTGAGAATCTTTCGGCCATCCTTGATGTTGTAAGAAATTTGGATATCCATGTGTGGATCAATGACCTTATTGGCAATCACCAGCATAATTCTTCCATAGAAATCTAGATGATTAAAATATTGAGAAAAACAAAACATAACTATAATAATCAGCTTATGATGCACCGACACTTCTCCTCAAAGAGGCGTGTAGTGTCTGACACCGTGTCCGACACGACACTCGTCCGACATTCCTCCGACACGTGTCAGACAAGCTGAAAACGTGTCCGATTAAAAAATATTAAATGCAAATTAGACACGCGTGTCGGACGTGTTTCTTAAATATTTTATGAATATTTTTAAATATAATTTCTTGTATTTTGCAAGATTTAAACTAAATTTATTATTTCCTATCCACAATACCAAATCAACGTCTGCACTTAATACCCAATCATCGAATTCTCTCATTTTAATTTCTTTTTGGCAGTGAAGGTATTTTCATCTCCTCTTTCGGTGACTAAAAAATAGCATCAACGCTTGACTCTCGACGCCTGAAATATTAATTGTTGTTTTTTTAAACTTACCAAAAAAAAAGCTAATGTACATGTTCGGTACCGCTAGGTTTCGCTAGGTACCGCTCAGAACATGCTCGGTACCGCTAGGTACATGCTCGATGCCGCTAGAAACATGCTCGGTACATGCTTAGTACCGCTTGGTACCGCTTGATATCTTTCCATACAAATAACTTACAAACTTTAAAAACAAGCAGAACTTCAAAATTACTCTTACCCTAGCAGGTCGAACCCTGCCAGGTGGAAGCGCCCCCTTGGACCCCCGATAGACCTATATATTATTGTATTCATGTTGTCTTATTATTGAGATATTTTAATTTCACTTCATATCAATTATAATTTCTATGTTGAAGGATAGTAGTTCAAAGAGAGAATATCCATTATCATTTAGGAGGAATATAAATCTTCGTCTTCTATCAAGAAAAATCCCACTTTATATGACATGTGATAATAAGGTGTGGGATGTTGCTGGAGATGGGTTTGAGTGCCTTGATGATATGGGATTATTAGAGATTGCAAATCTTTCTCTAGATGAACCAGAGTTGGAAGAAATGATATTCATTGATGATGATATTGACCTATGAATTTAATTATATTATTCCCTCTATTAAGTAGTTGGACCTTCATGTTGTACTAAATGATTTTTTGCTTATATTTTTGTAGTTGTACTGACATTTTATACTAAACATCTTTATGTTATACGCTAAACAAGTTATCATGAAATTGATTTATTATTACTTGTCATTTTTAATATAATGTCATCTTAATTTCTATATATTATATTAAAAATTTATTATGCCGTATCCACACCGCACCCGTCCTATATTTTTAAAAAATGCTGTATCCCGTGTCCGTATCGTGTCATATCATGTCCGTGTCGGTGCATCATAGCAATCAGCCACTAATCAAAAAATCTCTCACCATCCAAAAATTTCTCTTGTTCGCATATTTTTTCAAGCTAAGGGTTATTTTAATGCAAGTAGTATACATACACATATTTATGTGTGTGTGTATATATATAGAGAGAGAGCGGAATTCAGATCCTCTTTAATTACCAAGGTTGCTGAATGGTGATTCAATAAGGAGATATCCAAAGACAACTCCATCTACGAAAAAAAGTAAAAAGCTTTCACGCTGTCCTCACAGCTCAAGCCATAATAACAAGAATGGAAGCATATGTTGCTTGCGGATATCAGGTCAAATAGGCAAAGCATCACCGCATCAACAATTAATAAAATAGATAAGCACTGGCAATAAAAATTTAATAAAAGCCACAAAAAAAAGAACTTGGTGCAACAACCCAACAAGTCATGCTTCATGCTTCTTCAACAACAATCTCATCCGTTGATCCACTATAAATATGCATCTGCAACTACTTATAACGGAAATTTCATTGGAACTTCAAAGAGAATAATGCATCCTACCCTGCACAATATGAAACATCAATAACCCAACAGAACTGACCAAATTCCGAAAGTAAAGAAGAAGAATCGGTGAAACAATAGGGATAGGGGTCAGATGACAATAGAATCCATTACACAAGGCAAGTAGAAAGCTTTCTACTGATAACTATGTATAAATCCCCATTGTAATGCCAGCTGCTTTTGCCTCATAAGCTGAAGGACATCAAAGGATTCCAGATCATAAAAATAGCAAACATAGGGGTATCCATACGTGGATAGTAGCTAATTCCAAGGTCTGTTTGTATAAAGGATTTGACAGTATTTATGCTGATTTTGAGCAGGATTTTTGCCAATTCCTGCAAAGTCCCCTGCTAAATCTCACGAAGGAAAAAATCCTCCATCTCCCTCATTGGACCGTTAATGCGGGATTTAATTAATCCTGAAATTTTGTGGATTTACAAGATTTGGGAGAATGATAGTTTCCTTAACAGCGAGCGAGTTCCTCATGGATTCTTCCAATTAAAATGTAGAGACTTTCAATCCGACAACAAGGGAACGTCGTCTAGCAAAGTCGAACAGCATTGAAGGAGCCGAAGAAGTGACTCGTGTAAAAACTCTGCCTCAAGCAAAGCAACGAAGTCGAACAGCAATGACGAAATAGAAAAGATATAAAGCAAACCCTAGACGCCTATGTGAAGAAATTAGTCTACTTACTCCAATTAAACTTAAAAAGATTCAAAATGTGAATGGCGACTTGGGATTCAAAAGGAAGGAACGTCATCAAAGGAGGCAAAGTCATTTCTTTTCCAGAACTTTTCAAGGCATTTCTCTTGAAACTTTATCATATGCTTTCTCTAAATCAGTAAATATCATATTTAGATTCTCTTACTCACTCTATACTTCTCCATCAAACATCTAATTTTTATATAATGGAAAAAATGCTCGACAAGTTACCATGGTTGATGCACGGTGCTATATGAGAGAGAGAGTGTGTGTGTGAGTGATATGACTACTAAATTCCAATGCAAAAATAAAAAATAAATAAATAAGCAGCTTTCAAAAGGTCCTCTCATCTCAAGCATAAATAGGTAAAATCATAAGATCGGTTGCCTGAGAATTTTCAGGCCATCCTTGATGTTTGCCATTGCAAATTGAGTATAAGAAACCTAATCACCAACAGAATTCTTCCAAGAGAAATCTCGATGAATACATAACTGAGGAAAACATTTTCTAACCAAGTTTCTTTGCGTCTACGTCTACCTTTCTTAACATAAGTCAAATCTCATCCATCTATTTTCCCAACCGGGTAATCGGAACGCTGCCGTTTTATGTAAACAAACCATATAAGGCGACTCTCCCAAATCTTATCTTCCATTGGAGCTACTCCAAACTTTTCAAGTATATGCTCATTTCATATCCCGTCTCTAAAAGTTAAAGCCAACTCATCCACCTGAGCATCCACATCTCTGCAACAATCAATTTAATAGTATGCTTTTCTTTTAATGGACAACATTCTGCACCATAAAGCACTGCAGGTCTAACCACCATATTATAGAATTTTCATTTAAGTTTGACGGAGACTTTTCTATCACACAACAAGCCTAATGCATTCCTCCCCTTCAACCATCCAACTTGAATTCCACTAATAATATCCCCATCTATTTCACCATCACTCTGAAAAATAGACCCAAAATATCTAAACATGTACTCTTATTAACGACTTGATCACCCAAAGGCACAATCCCCACTCAATAACCAAGGATGATGAGCAAGAAAACATGTTAGCCATCATCATTACAACCTCTATGAGAAAAAAAGCATAATATTTTTCGCATTCACCCCTTCGGTCATCTTAGCATCAAAAACTGTACGTATGCTTCAAGAGTAATGAGCAAGAATAAGAAGTGGGAGAAGAAGAAGAAAAGACAGGAAAAAAAAAACAAAGGCTTAGATAAGTAAAGGAGCTTTGCTACACTTTAATTGCAATGCAAATGGAAGATGTGGTTGCTTGAGACGCTCCACACAATCCAGACATGCCATATGCTAGGAAACATAGCGACATTTCATATTTGTCATGTGTAATCAATGGTTGAAGTCTAAATCAACATCATCATTGCCCTCACAACTTTTCACTCATAAAAGAGATAATCTCAGCACACTACTACATATTTTGAATGCCACTAATCTTAAAAAATGTCATATGATTAGGCCATTTTAAATATATTTCATGGTGGAGATTAGGCAACAGATAATATTTACATCTATAAATGAAAATCATTATACCTTATCAGTGCAATTTCAATTTTACTTTCATATGGAGAGATTGTAAGATTCCACCAACATGCATAAGAAATAGAATGGTGACATACCCTTCACTTTATAAGGTAAAGAATAAGGAGAATTAGCGTCACTTAGGTTGCCAATATGATATGTAAAGCATCTTTCAAGATCAGCTATATCTACAACAACAAACTTTTATCCAACTACATTAAGTCCGCCACATCTCCTTTTTCTCCATTGTGCCCTACTAAGAGTTATATTCTCATTTAAATCTAATAAAAAATGTCAATTTTAATACTTTCTAAACAAGACATTTAAGGTATATCTCTACATTTCTTAACACAAACCCGATCTAATATATCAACTCTCCTAATAAGGTTATCAAAAAAGGCCGACATTTTATGTAACCTAACATCTAACGTGATTTTCTCTAATCTCATCTATCATTGCAGTTACTCCAACCTTTTCACGTATATACTCATTTTTCATTATATCTCTAAGTATAAAGCTACTCATCTGCCTCAGCATCCTCATCTACAACACTTAATTTTATGCATTGTTTTAATAGCCAACATTCTACACCATAGCTAATGGGAGTTATAGTTGCCTGAGAAGCTCCAGGCCATCCAGACAACTCATATAACAAAAAACAAAGGAACATCTCATAGCCACCATGTACAGTAGATGGCCTGAATTACCAATGTTGTTGCATGGAGCAACAATAAAGAGATCCAAAGAGGCCACCTGCACTCAATCATAGAAAAAGCTATCACGCTGCCCTCTCAGCTCATGCCCTAACAAAAAAAAAAAAAGGGAGGAAGCAACTGTTACTTGCAGATACCAGGTCATCTTTAATGCCTCGTCATTCTCAATTAACAATATGATAACTCAACCATGGAAGATTCGAATAGACAATGCATCACGGCGTCAACACTCGGGGGCTTTTTGGCAACAGGATTTACGATAAATCCTGCAAAACGGGATTTGAGCGCCCCGTAAATCTCAAGGCAGAATAAATCATCCGTTTCCCTCTTTTTGCCGTAAAACCCGGAATTACTCAATCCTATAGTTTGGCGGATTTAGGGAATTTGGCCAAAGAAGCGCGCGAAAGGGAGAAAATTAACTTAACTGTGAGCAAGCACCCGTCCCGTCGTTGCTTCCAATCGAAATGCTGAAACGTCCGATCCGCAGGTAGGGAACGTCGTCGATGGAGCGAAGTGGAACAGCAACAAAGGAGCCGAAGAAGACTCGTGCAATCTCGACGCCTTCGAAGGGAGCGGAACAGCAACTAGGTAAAACAGAAGATAAAAGCAAACCCTGGAAGCCTCAAAAGCTATTACTGGTTAATTTATTTAATAAAATTTAAAATATTAATAATTAAGTAAACTAATTAAATAATTAAAAGTATAATTAGTGCATGAACTACTCACCAAATTTAACTTAATTAAATAGTTAGTAATATAATAATAAATTATAATTTAATATAAACTTAATTAATACAAAGTCTTAAATATATAAATAATACTATAAATAAAACTTACATAATTAATGAGATAAATTTCTTAAATGATTAATGAGATAATTAATAATATAACTAATAATTAAAATTAACTAAATAATACTTATTAAATAATTATATTATTAGTAAATTTATTAGTTAAATAATTAATTATTTCAAAAAAAGTAATAGGATTAAATATAATTTCAAATAAAATAATTATTATTAAATATTATACCATAGGAAACATAGAGATACTCCACAAAAGCACTACACAACCACGCTAAATTCTAAACCATTATCATCATCATAATCTTCCTCAAAATTTTTTTAAATCCTAAAAGAAATAATCACAACACTATTACCCATTATGAGTATGGCAGTAATCTTCACAACTGTCATATGATATGGCCACTGTAATTGTATTTCATGGAGAAGACGAAGCTACAGATAATATTTCTAAACGTAAATCATATGTATCTCTCTCTTTCATGATATTTTTTTCATTTTCATAGCGAGAGAGATTGATTCCCCGAGCACGCATTAAAATTAGATTGGACAAGGAGCTACTGAATTTTTAGTGTAATAGGGAGAGTAGCGTCAATTAGGAAAACAATATTTATTTTCCGCTAATTCCTCCAAAACAAACTCAATCAAAAGGATCATGAACAAAAAGGAAGAAGAATGAGATGAAAACAGAAGAAAAATTTAAAGTAAACAAGATTTGCTAAGCTTAAAGTCCCATCATAATTTAAACAGTAGTTTCCGAAGAAACTCCAGGTCCAGGTCATCCAGAATGTCACGTCATAAAGGTGACTTTTGATAAAAGTAACTCTCCTCGTCAAACACCACCAGTCCGATCTCCTTTCCCTTTGATTCGGCTAAGAGAATTCTAGCCAAATCATGGTTAGGGATAGCCATCAGAATTTCCTTTCCCTTTGGTTCAGCCATAGGGATGGCCAATGAAGCTTTTAACTGCATCTCGATCAACTTCCTCATCATGTCTTCCAAGTTAGAAAACCTTCCTTCCATAGATGAAAACCTCTTATCCACGACGGTATTTGACATTGCCCATCATCATAAGCATTACGAAAAGCCTATATCCCAACTATTTGAGGTTCACATAATGAAACCTCTTTATCAAGTCATACATGCTGAGAATTATTTACCTACATTTTTAGTTAGCGCATTTTTTCCATTCATTGTACATGGTCTTTTACAATTACCTCATCTTCCAAAGATAGCATTCCAATCATTGCTCTGATACAATTATTCGTTAATTTATTCATACTCGCCCCGCAATCTTAGCACATTTTTTTGTTCTCTCCAAAATCACCACCTCTTGATCCTCCCTTCGTCTGATCGATTTAGGGTTTTCCCCACATCCTTGGCTGTCGGCGTCTTCCCTCACCTTCGACAGCAACATTTTGGTTTGGCCCTCGAGCACGTTCTTTAACATAACCTCTAGTATTAAAAATTTCGAATTGAATTTATAATGATCATGGATGGCTGAAATATGTTTTTTTTTTTTTAAATCTGAAACTCAAGTTTGGAGATCTGACATTTCAGAATTCATTTGTCCGATCTCCCCTTCCAATAGTTCTACTTTTCTTCCCGCCATAAGCCCCTGGATCTTTGTTAGGCTTGAAAATTAGGATTTCCAAAACAAAAACAGCAAAAACAGCTGTTCTAAGAAGACAAACTACTGCAGGAATCAGCCCAAACAACTCCAAAACAGCCCAGGACACTGCTTAGGCTCAAAAATTCCTATTTCCACCATAAAAACAACAAAAAAAGCAGTTCAATGGAGAAAAACTGCTGCAGGAATCAGCTAAACAACCCCGAACACCACTCTAATACCAAATTGATAAGAAACACTTGAAGATTTCAAGAAAATTCTATCAATTTCAGAAAGAACAGCAAGAACACTCTTCCAAACTCCAATGAAAACAAAAAAAAAACAGTAGCAATAATCAAAGACATAGTCGATCCTCAATTCGAGAGGATCTATCTCTACAAAATCTCTATACATCGCTAGAACCCAAAAACCCTAAGGGATCACAAACTTAGACAAATTCAAGATGTCATAACCCTAGGAACACAAATTATTTAATGCATGCAATCCAAATTGAAATCTCTAAACAGTCCCTACATTCAAATTTCCCTCCTAAACAACTCTAATGAAACTTGCGGCTTTAACGGCAAGAGCAGGAGGCGGACATTCTCCGCCTCTGCCTCTAACAAAATCCTCCTTATTCTCTGTATAATTATCAATCAAACCTCTCAATAAAAGTATAGCTTCCATAGTAGACCTACCCCGCATGAATCCAATTTGACTTTGAGAAACATTAATCACCAATATCAGACTGCAACCTATGCTGAATAGCTCTCTCCCATAGTATTACAGTATAACACATTAACTTAGTTCTCTATAACTCGCATAATCTTGTGCATCACCTTTATACTTAGAAATAGGAATCAACACACTCAATCACCACTCATCTAGAATCTTTTTAATCATCAACATAATATTAAAAAGTTTAGTAAATCAAGAAATTCTTTCATCTCCTAAGAATTCCACACCTCTATTAGAATATCATCAGGTCCAACAGCTTTTCGACGCTTCATTTTCTTTAAAGCCTCTCTAACTTCAATATTACTAATACGCCAATAAAATCAAAAAACTTTCTTTCATTTAGGTTGCTAAGGTCACTAAAGTCAATCGCATTCTCCTAATATTTATTTAAAACTATAACAATATATCTCATCCACCTTCGTTGAATACCCTCTTCTAATAAAAACGCTTTTTAATCTTCATCCTAAATGCACTCCACATTAACTGATGAAGACGAAGAAGAATAAAAAAGGCTCAGATTATGAAAAAAGAATCCATCAAAAAGTAGAAAAAAGAATCCATGAAATACAAGAAGCTGAGAAGTTTTGCTATGCTTGAAATCCTCTGTAATGTCAGCGGTGGTTGCCTGAGAAAATTCAGGCCATCCAGAAAGTCATACCATAGGAACTTGGAGATATTAAGCCTAAATTCTAAAAACATCATCATCATCATCGCCCTCTAACCTTTTTTACTCGAACAAATAACCACAAAACACTACAACATCTTATATTTGCAAATGTTTCCATCTTTCATACATTTAGGCCTTCTTGAAAATGAGGCAATTGATAGGATTTCCAAATAAAAAAGCAAAAATATTATACCCCTTCAATGCAATTTCATTTTTACTTTTTCATATCAAGAGTGAGATTTACCAGCATGCATAAAAATTAGAATCGTAATTAGACAACTGAACTTACAATGTGTAATAAATAAGGAGATTCTGCATAATTTAGTTTGCAATTAAGTAACCACTTTTTCCATCACATAAAAAGATAGTAACAGAGAGAGAGAGAGAGAGAGAGATATCGAGAGAGGTGTGTTATTCTCAACAACTTCATTAGGAATCTTCTGACACTGCATTGAACATAGAACTTGAGAACAATCAAAACTACTCCCCTATGATACGAATTGATATAGTAGAATATTAGGATCAAATGAAAACATTAGGATCAAACAACAGTTCCTCATTCACACAAAAAAAGTATCACATTCAGGTCATGTCAAAGACATCATCTCTCTAAATCTCCCTCTAAATGTCAAATACATGGTAATTTTAGGTCGTCGAGGCGAGTTCTAAAATTTAATTTCCGAGGCAAATTTTCAAAAGGCAGATTGGGTTTTAAATAAGATACTACTCAAAAATTTCCCCTCGTTTTATGAGGACTTTATGATCTGAGTTCAGGTTTCCTATAGGCGCAAGTCCCTATAGTTAATTACACCTCCCATTAACGAGAGAAAAATTTCGATTAGCTAGTTTTCAAAGAAACACATAGCATCAACCGTATAGTAGCAGCCTGGTTTCGTATTAAGTTAAATGTTGCAAAGATGTAGAAGTAAAAGATCCAGCCTTTAATAAAAGAGAGAGAGAATGTGAGGGAACATATTATTGTCAACAAATACATTAAGCATCTTCTGACATTGCATTTTTGCGTTAAACATAGAACTTCTGACTATCACAAAATACTTTCCACCAAAAAGAACTGAATTTATAGAATACCATCATAGAAATTATAAAGAAAACAAGAGGATCAACAATTCCTTGATGCCAACAAAAAAAAGAACCCGTAATAGGAAACAACCGGAAATTAATTAGACCATTGTTTTTGCTCGATAAAAGAGAATGTCATAAAACCATAAAAATCGACAAGCTACTGCAAAGTAAAAAAGCAAACATGAGAAGATTTTGGCATAGAATCAGTTCGCAAACTAACAGATCCAAGCTGCCAAAACAAAAAATTCAGAAAAATTGGGTACACAGTTATAAAATCGACAAGCTACTGCAAAGGAAAAAAGCAAACATTAGAAAATTTTGGCATAAAACAACAAAAATCAAACTAAAAAAAAAAAGATCTCTTAGACCTTTAATTGAAAATATAGAAGAGAGCAAAAATACTAGAAATGGAACGAGGTTTAACTCCTTGAATTTGTCAGAAATTATAACATGGTATCGGAATAATAACCAAGAGTAAATGATAAAATTTCCAATTTATTCGAATAAGAAAATTTATAAAGCAAGAACTAAAGATATGAGATTTAGAAATCAGATACAAAAGAACTCGCAATTCATAAACCACATTGTTGATCTTCATAAACTAAATTGCTACATCTAACTTTACAAATATGCTTTATGTCTGTAAACAGCTTTTTGCTTTGTAAGATAAGTTAAAAGATCTAAACACAATTTTTGCTCATTTGACAACACTCAAATAGCTCTAGACCGACTCATTTACACCCCTAGTGCTGAGGCAGGCAAGCATTCACTATGGCTCATGAGACCATCAACATCATAAGCAGCATCACCATAATAATCACCTCTGCGAATGAAGTTTTCATTGGGACCACTCCAGAGAAACAAATCAAATAGTTCCACACAATTCAGATAAGGATGTTCTTGATATCATCAAGCTCATCACTATGTTGACAAACAGTTTTCATCAATCATTCAAATATAATCATTGAAAATAAATATTTAACAGCAACAAATGCCTCCCGATCCTACAATTACAAAGAATCTGAGAAAAGCTTAGAACATGCAGCTAAAAAACTAAATAGAAGTAGGTTCTCATATTAGCAGCAACATTGGTAAAAGAAGCAGTACAGTAGGAAGTTTTTAATAGAACTACCAGTACGTTGCTAGATGAGTTCCATTCCATCCTCAATGCCTCATTGCTAAAGTAGAGAAAGAATCGACCAAATTACCAGCAATAATTGTCACTGCCTCTCCAAACGAAATCCAGCATCTAGTAGCCAGAGAAACATAGCAAAGCTAAGTAGCAATAATTGATAATGAATATAATGTAACCGTAACAGCACCAGAAGTTGGAGGGGAATTTATTAGTGATAAGATTATTAGGGAGCTAGGCACAACAACTGAATGAACTATGATTCTCGACTCTTAAGAAAGAATAAGTAGCAGAAGAAGAACAATGAATACATGACATCAGACAAGTAGAGAAGCTTTTCTACACTTTAACTCCCAACCTAATGGAAGATGTACTTGCCATAGAAGCCCCAGACCATCCAGACATACCATATCACAATAAACATAGGGACATTTCATTTCCCTCATGTGCATTCGATGGCTAATTTCTAAATCATCACCATTGTTGCCCACACAACTCACAATTTTTTTCCATTATATATATATATATATATAGAGAGAGAGAGAGAGAGAGAGAGAGAGAGAGAGAGAGAAAGAGAGAATTATTGTCAACAAATTAATTAGCAATCTAGTGACACTGCATTGAACAATGAACTTGAGAACTATCACAAACTACTTCCCCATGATATGAATTGAATTTACAGAATATCTTCATAGAAATTGCAATGAAAACATTAGGATCCAACAACAGTTCCATGTTACCAACAAAAATATGAATAAAAATCCAGTCCTGTAAAAGACACATCATCACTCTTAATCTCCCTCTCAATGTCAAATATATGGTTATTTGTCCTCCTCTTCTCTCTCTCTAATCTTTAAATGCTTATATATTTTTCCACCTATACAACTCCATTCAATATTAGAGAAAGAGAGAGGATATGCATTCAATACAACTGAATAGCTGACTTTATAAGCAGATTTAATAGTACAAGATCCATGGAATATTAACTTTTCTCTCTCTCACTGTTTTCACTGCACTGCTCTTCCAAGGCAATCCCTCTTTAAGGTAAACATAGGCAAAAAAGATACCCTTTCTCAAAGGAACTGAGTCCACATAACATATGAAACATTCACCAATACATAGAAAGTGAAACTAACAAGCATGGACATATAAAGAGTCGTAACATCATCTTCCACATCAAAACCTAATTGCTTAAAACAACATAAAGATAGCACCCGAGCGCCGCTGTCACTGTCGACAAATGCAATAAGCATCCTCTGAGAGGGAGCATGTCACATTAAACAAAAGCATTTGCATTAAAGATTTTAGCTTTAATGATTTATATAATATATTAGATATTAAGGAGGACGAAAGACAGAAGTATAATTAAGCCAAATAAAGAGATAGGAGTAGTGAGGATTTAGTTCAACTAAAATGCATTAAAGATGAAGATCAAAAAGTGGTTTTATTAGAAGAAGATATTCAACAAAGATGGATAAGATATTTTGCTAAACTTTTCAATGAAGATTGCGAGAATACGGTTGATTTTAGTGACCATAGCCTCCTAAATGAAATTAAAGATTTTTGTTTTTATCAACGTATAAGTAAAACTGAAGCTGCAGTGGATTAAGGAAAATGAAGTGTGAAAAAGCTATTTGACCTTATGATATTTCAATAGAGGTGTAGAAATGCTTAGGAGATGAAGGAATTTCTTGACTATCTAAACTTTTTAATATTATTTTGAAAACTAAAAAGATGTTAGATGAGTGGAGAAATCATTTGTAGTAAATGGCTAAATTCTAAATGAGTGGAGAAATCATTTGTAGTAAATGGCTAAATTCTAAATTATCACCTTCGTTGCCCTCTCAACATTCACTCATAGAAGAGATAATCACAACAACTACATTCACTCATCCTAAATGGCTAAATCTTTAAAATGCCATCTAATTAGGACTTCTTAAATGTATTTCAAGGTGGAGATGAGGCAACTGCCACGTTTTCCTTCTGTAAATGAAAAATATAATCCTCCATCCGTGCAATTTAAATTTCCAATTCATATTGAAAGATTGTGAGAAAATTTTCCAATAAGCAAAAGAAATAGAAAGGAAACGGAGGCTCTTAAATTTGTAAGGTAATGCAAAACGAAAGGTAGTGCACTTAGATTGCCAGTAAGATACACTGAGCATTTAACCGAAACCTGGTTCAGAAGAGATAGAGAGAGTACAATATTGCTATAGAATTCAAACACTGATAAATAAACAATCATCTTTCTCAAAGCCCTCCAAACTGAAGCATAAATAGGGATAATCATAACATCGATTGCTGGATGTTTGCCATTGCAAAAAGAGTATAAGGAAACCTGGGTTCTAGAAGATCAGTCACTAGTTGGCAATCACCAGCTCAGTTCTACCAACAGATATCACGATGATTACATTATTGATAAAAACCAAGTAACTAGCAAGTTTTGACTTTTGAAAATAGCTACCAGCCATTAATTGAAAAAATATGCTCATCATTAGGAGCTCTCTCATGTACATATTCTAATATGCAAACGTGTTACATACACGATGGTACATCCCCTTGCAAAAGACTAGAAAGAACATCCATTACTAAAGAAAAAAAGATATGGGCTTAACATTGATCCTTTTTATAATCCAACTAAAATAGAAAAATACTTGATCAAACCATCTTGTGTTTAAGCACAAATTAGAACTCTTGTATACATGTCCTCAATGACTAAAATATAAGCATTACTAACTCTTTTCTTTTCTAAAACTCTCCACATCAGTTCTCTTGAAAGTTTATCATATGTTTACTTACTCTAAATAAATAAATAACATAGGCAGATCCCTTTAAAACTATTAGGAAGGTAGATAAAAGGTAGTTAAAACTGTCATAAAAATTTAAAACCATTGAATCATATACATATGAACAGAGAGCGCAGCGTAGAGAAAGAAAGTTCAAAACCATTGAATCTTCCCATAAATAAAGGTAGATAAAAGGCAAAAGAACTGGTAGACTAAGCATTCAAAAGAAGAGTAAAAATAGCTGATGGTCACACAGTTGCCACAAAAGGCCAACCTAAATAACCTGTCAATACAATCAAAGGGTGTACAGGAAAGCATATTTGGGCATCATCAACACTAACACTAAGACATTCCCATAGTAAAACAGTTACTTGCCTTCATGGGAATCGAACTTCAAATCATCTGTTATATAAAACAGTCAAAAAAATTTGTTGTTTATGAATAGCTCATATTCAATCAACGATACATGTTATACCATAGGAAACATAGAGAAACTCCAAAGAAGCACTACAAAACCCAGCTAAAATCTAAATGATTATCATCATCATAAAGATATTTTGCTAAATTTTTCAATTAAGATTACGAGAACACAGTTGATTTTGATGACCATAGCATCTTAAATGAAAAAAAAAAAAAGTTTTTTTTTTATCACTGTACTAATTAAACAAAAGTTATAGTTGATTTAAAGAAAATGAGGTATGAAAAAACTGTTTGACCTTATGATATTCCAATAGAGTTTTAAAAATGCTTAGAAGATGAAGATATTTCTCGACTATCTAAACTATTTAAAATTATTTTGAAGATGAAAAACATGTCAAATGAGTGGAGAAATCATGTGCAGTAAATGGCTAAATTCTAAATTATCACCATCGTTGCCCTCACAACTATCAGTTATAGAAGAGAAAATTGTAGCAACTACAAGTCTTTCGTATACCGCAAATCATGAAAATGCCATGTAAATATGGCTTCTTAACTGTATTTCAAGGCGGAGATATGGCAACTGCCAGATTTTCCTTCTGTAAATTAAAAATATAATCCTCCATCCGTGCAATTTAAATTTCCCATTCATATGGACAGATTTTGAGAGAATTTTCCAACATGCAAAAAAAATAGAATGGTTACGGAGGCTCTTAAATTTGAAAGGTAATGCAAAATGAAAGGTAGTGCACTTAGATTGCCAGTAAGATACGCTGAGCATATATATATATATATATATAACTGAAACCTGCCTCAAAAGAGAAAGAGAGAGTACAATATAGCTATTGAATTCCAACACTATAAATAAACAATCAGCTTTCAAAAGCCCTCCAAACTGAAGCATAAATAGGGATAATCATATCATCGAGATAACTGTTGGTAGAACTGAGCTGGTGATTGCCACGTAGTGGCTGATCTTCTGGAACTTATTTTTCCTTACGCTCTTTTTTACATTTTTATGAAAAATACAAGTAAAAAAGTAGATTTTGACTCTTGATAAAAAAGATGACAAACTTTCATGTTATCCTCATAGTTCAAGCCCTAAAATAACAAAAAGCTTTATCCCACTACCTAGGGTCAGCTACATGAATCCTTCTCCACTGTCTTCTATTAAAAGTCAAATCCTCATTTACATCTAATAAAAAAGTGATCATTTTTAATACTTTCTATCCTAGTCATTTTAGACCTACATCTACCTTTCTTAACATAAGCCAAATCTAATATATACACTCTCTTACCAAGGTCATAAGAAGGCCAATGTTTTATGTGATCAAACCATCTAAGGCAACTCTCTATTTGTATATATTATCGGAGGTGCTGCAACAATTTCATGTATATACTCGTTACGCATTATGCCTATAAGTGTAAAGCCATTAATCCACCAGAGCATCCTCATCTTGGCAACACTTAATTTAATTTTATGTTTTTTTTTAATGGCAAACATTATGCATCATAAGGCATTGCAGGCCTCGCCATAATCTTATAAAAGTACCCCTTAAGTTTGAGGAATACACTTTCATCACAAAACAAAATTGATGCATTCTGCAACTTCAACCATCCAACTTCAATTTCACTAATAATAACCCCATCTATTTCACTATAGACCCATAATATCTAAAACATGCACTCTATTTAATCACTTGATCAACCAATGTCACAATCCCAACACTAAATTATTACTATTAATTAAACTTCATGTATTTGATTTTAGGTCTTTGATTTTAGGTCTGCTCAACCGAAAAACTTTAAACACTTAAGCTAACCTCCATAATTCAAAACTTTCATCAACTCCCTAACTAACCCTATCAATACTAAAAAAATCACCAGTAAAAAGCATACACAAAGGAACAACCCCTTGCAGACATCTACAAACAACATCCATGACTAAAGAAAAAGAGATATGGGCTTAACATTAATCCTTCATATAATCCAACTAAAATAGAAAAATACTTGATCAAATCACCTTATGTTTAAGCACAAATTAAAATTCTTGTATACATGTCCTAAATGACTTAAATATAAGCATTAATAACTCTTTTCTTTTCTAGAACTCTCCACAGCACTTCTCTTGAAAGTTTATCATATGTATACTCTAAATAAATAAATATCATATGCAGCTCCCTTCTACTCTATGTTTCTCCATCAAACCTCTCAAAAAATATATACATATCTTCAATAGTGGGCATGCACATCATGAATTCAAGTAAATTCTGATAAACATTAAAATCGGATTATAAAGTATTCTATATTTTAAAATTGCGTATTCGAGTATTGAAGTGTTTTTCATTCGTGAGGCGAGGTGAAAGCCTCAAGGCGTTTTGAGGCGTAAGCCTTAAAATATAAAGATTGCATAAACATAAAATGATAAATTTTTTATATACTAATGAGTGAATAATTTAAAAAATAAAAAAGCATAAGATATGAAGTGAAATCAAAATATCCAAATAATAAGACAACATGAAATATAGTTCAACTCAAAATTCTATCTTTCCCAAATCCCAGTATTCTTTTCATTAACATATAATTCAAATTTCAAAAAATAAATAGCAATGACATATCACATAAGAACTCATAAGTCATCATCACTGTCATCACTAAGGGGTTCTTCATTTGAATCATCATTAAGATGAACTGCTCTTTCCCCTTCCTCCTCTCCTATAGAGTCCAATGTCGGGCATTTAGTTCAAGATTTATGTAAGTTTTAATATATATAGCGTGAGGCGTAAGCCTCATGCCAGTGAGGCGAGGCGGGCCTCAACCAAGTTGAGGCGCAAGCCTCATAAAAAAACTCGAGGCGTAAGCATCAAGTCACTTTTTATTGGAATTCTGCAAAGGCGGGCCTCAAGACGAGCCTCATATTGCGCAATTTTAAACTACATAATTTTGTACTAGAAAGCTCATTTAAGAAGCAGCAAGAAAACCGTCCCATATTTTTTCAAGAGAGAGATGAGTTAATTGATAGGTTTTCCATCTGTAAATAAAAAATATAATCCTCCATCCATGCAATTTAAATTTCCCATTCATATGAACAGATTTTGAGAAAATTTCCAAACATAAAATAGAAATAGAGTGGAAACGGAGGCTCTTAAATTTGTAAGGTAATGCATAACCGAAACCTGCTTCAGATTGTTTGGCAGTTCAAAGCACCACACTTTGTAAGCTCCATAATTTATTAAAGTGCAGCTGTTACAATACCAGGGCATGGAGGATTGCAAACTAGCAGGAAAGAAGACCACAACTAGGATTCCAGTCACCAACAAAGTTTTTTTTTTTTTTTTAACTTTCCACCAAACAACCAACAGATCAAAGTGAGCTGCGGAATCACGGAAAAGGACGAGAACAAATTGATTTGCTAAGACTTCACATAAAAATTGAGAACAAGTTTCCACTATGACCTCTCAGCTATAGCCATAAAAAGCTAAAATAATGATGTCTGCACAGGTTGCCTCATGAGGCTTATTTCTCTGCCATTACAGCCAAGAAGAGGTAAAAAGAAACGATAAAATAAGTAGTATATCACCCATTAAGAAAGCTAAAGACCTTGTAATGCAGAGTACTAAAAAAACGCTGCAGCATTCACTGACAGCAGAAACTAAAAAATAGATAGGCCTATAAATAGAAAATCCTAACAATTTTAGTAACTCTTATGGTAGCTTTTTGTTATTCCAAAGATTTTGAAAGTATATCTACATGACTCTCTTACCAAATAACACTTATAAGTTACTGATAAGAATTTCACAATTTAAGAACATTTGAGTGCAACAATTTAATGATCAGAGTTTAACACTCATAATGTAAATCCCGCTTTTTTTTTTTCTTTAGACAAAACAACAATATTTTTAAAACTCGTGCATATCGAACACTTTACACTTATTTCTAAAACACCATCATTATAATATTCCTCACAATTTTTAACACATAAAAGAGATAATCATGCTTTATTTACCTTTTACGAGTGTGGCACTAATCTATATAACTGCTAAATGATTACGCCTTCTGAATTGTATTTCATGGAGGATCCGATGCTATTGATTGTGCATCCCTCTAAATCCTCTGGTATGTTGTGGGATAGAAAAGTCCCTCTAAAATTTTAAAGAAAAATTCTATAAGATGGTGTTGAGACTTACAAAGATTTATGGTGAAAAATGTTGGCTACTAAAAAAGAAGCATAATACTATGTAAAGTGTTGTGAGATGAGGATGCTCAGGCGGATGATCGGCGTTACTTTTAGAGACAAGATATGAAATGAGCATATATGTGAAGATAAGATTAGAAAGTCACCTAAGATGACAAGTAATAAAACTTGTACATATACCCTTAATGACTTGAATATAAGCATTATAAACTCCTTTCTTTTCTAGAACTCTCCAGAGCATTTCTCTTGAAACTTTCTCATATGCTTTCTCTACATCAATAAATATCATATTTAGATTCTCCTTACTCTCTATGCATCTCCATCAAAAATCAAATATCTATATAATGAAAAAATTGCTAGACAAGTTACTATGGCTACTACACCGTGCTTTATGACAGAAAGAGAGAAAGAGAGAGAGAGAGAGAGAGAGAGAGAGAGAGAGAGAATATGACTAGAAGATTCCAACACAAAAATGATAAATAGATAAATAAGCAGCTTTCTAAAGGTCCTCCCACCTCAAGCATAAATAGGTAAAATCATAACATTGGTTGCCTGCGAATTTTCAGGCCATCCTTGATGTTCGCCAATGCAAAATGAGTATACGAAACCTGATTTCAAGAAAATCAGTCACTTGTTGGCAATCACCAAAAGAATTCTTCCAAGAGAAAACTGAATGATTACATTACTGAGTTAAACAAAAGACAACAATAAGTCAATAACTATCGGCAACTAATTGTAAAAAAATGTCTCACAATCCTTATAGTTCTCCTCATTGTCCACACAAATCCAATATTTTTTTCAAGCTAAGGGAAACTTGATTGCAAGTAGATTATCATACATATATGCATGTAAATATCCATATATGCATGTTATGTTTGTCTGTATATGCATGTGAGTGTATAGAGAGAGAGAGAGAGAGAGAGGGGAAGGGGAGGGGGGGGAATGGATTAAAATTCTTCTGAATTACCAAAGTTGTTTCATGGAACTTCAATAAAGAGATATCCAAAGACAACTCCAAAACTCTATCATAGAAAAATAGAAAAAGAGAAAAAGCTTTCAGGCTGTACTCCTTGCTCAAGCCCTTATAAAAAAATGAAAGCAACTATTACTTGCGGAATATAAGGCCATTGTTGATGCCTCGCCATTCTCAATTAAAAAGATGAGAACTTAACAATGAAAGATTCAAATAGGCCAACGCATCATGGCATCAAAACTTAATGAAACAAATAAGCACTGGCAATTAAAAATTAATAACAACCACAACAACACAACATAGTGCAAAAAACCAACAAAGGCAAGCTTCATGCTTCTTCCACAACAACCTCATCCATTGATCCACTATAAATATGCATCTGTAACTACTCAGAACGGTAATTTCATTGGAACTTCAAAGAGAATAATGCATCCTACCCTGCACATTATGAAAAATCAATAACCCGACAGAACTCACTAAATTCCAATAGAAAAGAAGAAGAATGAGAAACAAAGAATAGGACAGGGGTCAGATGACAGCAGAATCCATTAAATAAGGCAAGGGGAAAGCTTTCTATTGATAGCTATGTATAAATCCCCATTGTAATGCCCGCTGCTGTTGCCTCATAAGCTGCAGGACATCCAAAAATTCCAGATCATAAAAATAGCAAACATAGGTATATCCATGCGTCGATAGTGGCCAATCCCTAAGGCTGTTCGGATAAATGATTTAACAGTATTTATGCCAAATTTGAGCAGGATTTGGAAATTGAACCAGATTTCTTCCAAATCCTGCAAACTGGATTTGAAAACCCGCTAAATCTCACCGAGAAATAAATCCTTCGTCTCCCTCACTGGACCGTAAATCCGGGATTTAATAAATCCTAAAATTTTGCTGATTTACAAGATTTGGGATTTTGCCGAAGAAGCGCACGAAAGGGAGAAAGATAGTTTCCTTTACAGCAAGCAAGCTCCCATTAGTTACTTCCAATTAAAATGTCGAGACCTTCGATCCGACTGGAAGGGAACGTCGTCGAGCGAGCGAAGCCAAACAGCAACAAAAGAGCCAAAGAAGCGACTCGTGCAAAAACCATGCCTCACGCGAAGCACCGAAGTCGAACAGCAACGACGAAATAGAGAAGATGTAAAGCAAAACCCTAAACGCCTATGCGAAGAAATCAATCTACATAGTCTAATTGAACATAATTAACATAAGCTAAAATGAGAACGGCGAAATGACATGACTTGAGATTCGACAGGAAGGAACATCGTCGAAGGAGGTAAAGAAGACATTTAGCAACTCCTTCGAAACTCTACCTTGCAGGCGAAGCAGGCAAAGTCGAACAGCATGAGAAGAGGTAAAGAAAACCCTAGCAAACCCACGGCCATAGGAATAGGAATTTGAAATATAATAGCAGAGAAGTATAACACGTGAATAAAATTATTTAATATAACTCAATTAATTAAAAATAAATATAGATAAAATATAATTAAAATTTTATATAAATTAAATATAATTAAAATTAAATAATTGCTTCAACTAATTGATAATAAACTAATATCATGATTACATTTTTTATAATAATTTATAACAAATGATAAAAATTAATAATTTATAACTAATTTATAAATAACTAAAAATATAATCAAATTTAAATTTAATAAGTTATTTTAAAATTAAATTAAATTTAATTATAATTTATTGACATTTATTAAAATTATACTTAAAATTTATATTAAATTTAAATTTTAAATGAACTAGCTGCCATATATCTTAAATTATATTGCCAAGCAAAATTTAACACTTATCTCACCAAATAATTTTCGAGATTTAAATTTAATAGGATATTGACAAATTACAACCAGAGCTTTTAGAAAAATTATAGCGCTCCAAAAAATCTCCTTGAATTAGGTTGATTCTTACAAAATCCTTACTACTTCTACCTCTTTATTTGGCTATATATATATATATATATATATATATATATATATATATATATATATATATATATATATATATATATATATATAATCTATTATATAAATTATTAAAAATTAAAATATTTGCATCACATATTACTTTCTTAAACTCATTATGAGTCTATTTATATCTTTTACAATTATCAAAAATTTTCACACAAATTATTTTTTATAGAAAATCTTCTTTTCGTCACATTTTAAGTTCAGCACTATCTATTTTTATGATTATAAGTTTTTTCATTTCATATTCCACACATATCTTTTGCAACATTCTTAATATCACTAACCAGTTTTTTTCACATAATATTAACATACTCATGCACAGGAAAAAATTTTAAAATTCAAAACTAATAAACGATGTCAAAAGAATGCACCAAAAAAAATGATATTTTATTTTCATATATTTTCTGTTCCAAAAAGAAACCAATTCACCAGAATTACTCCGTAGGAAACCAGAGCCCTACATGGGGTCCTGGTTGGGTACCCGCGCTCTGCGCTGGCGAGCTTTGCCCACTCACACCCACCTATGGTGACTTAACTGATGTCATACCCACCCAAACCCACCCATTTTCTACGCTTATTGAATGCAGTCTGCCATAGATTAATGGCCTTGAGGTATTTTGCCATTTTCTCTGACTGCAAACTTTCAATGCACATATCAAAATTTATCATGGTTGTGACGCGGTTCAGTGTTGCACATTGCGTAGTAAGGATTATTGTAATATATTGCATGTATATGATAATTAGTAATATAAATCAGTTGTCCTTTGATGTTGAGTACCCACCCATACCCACCCACGATGCCATGAGCGTACCCATACCGACCCATGCCCATTGGGCATGGGTGGGTACGTGGGTGGGTGTGGGTATGGGTACCTAATGCAGGGCTCTGTAGGAAACTTATGATTCTAACTTCAAGCAAGTACAAGACAAGTATTCACACTCAAAATGAGTGAAAACAAATTCAGCACTTTTTTAAAAAACGGTCCATAAGATTTATGCTTTACCCAACCATAGTTTCCAGCAAACGATGCCAGAACAGGCCAAACTTAAAACCAATTGAGTTCACCAAATTAGCCATCGAAAGAAAAAAGATCTTAATATGACTGAACAGGTCGCCTGAAAGCAATAATGGGGCGTTACTGAGCTGACAAGTCACCAAATAATGTATCACCTATCTTTGATTCAATGACTTCAATGTCAGAGTAAGAGAAAAGATGAGCGCAACTTAGAAAGCTAAAGACCTTGTAATGTAAAAATGATACCTAGATTGTGGAGCATGCCCTGACAACATGTATTAAAGAAAAAAATTCAAGCCAGTAAATAGAGATAATTACCTGCTACCACTGCCTAACAGCATTGCAGAAAGTTGGGGATTATCACAGCTGACAGACTCCGAGGTATTGAGTGATGAAGATAGAGGAGGCTCGAATCATCATAGGAAAATATCACATAGAAAAAGTAAAAGTTCTCATCAATCATTAAGAAATAATCCTGGAAAATAAATATTTAACAGCACCGGTTGCCTTTCGAAAACCTTTTTGATCAATCACCAATACATAAAAAGTGAAACTGGCATACACAGAGATATAAAGAGCAGAAGCATTATTTTGCACATCACTAGCTAAATTTCTTGAATCCAAAATAAAGGCGGCGCCCCTTCGTCATAAATGAAAACAATAAAATCCTGAAAATGATGCACTTGATGAAATAACCCACTGATATAGGACACACCACTTATGGCCGGCAATAAAATTTGTTTGCCATATTTACTTCGTTAGATTAGAACTTTCACCACCACCTCATAAAAAAGAGCAAGTAGAGACCAGATAAACTAGAAAAACCAAGCTCATTCGGCAAGGCGATTCACCTAAGACAGCTTCTCAACCTGAGTACTCATTAGCCGATTAGGAATACTCACTAAAAGAAATTGTCGTAGGTACCCACCCTCAATTCAAAACTTGCTCGAATTTGCCAAATAATAATCGATAACAAATCAAATTTAGATACTACACAACTATAACTACAGTAAGTCCAAGTCATATACTTCAATGCAATTGCACTATGTAGCTAATTTTGTACCGTCAACATTAGTCCTCGCCTACAAATAGTAGAACAAAATCATCTTATAATCTTAAACTTTGTAGAAAACTCAATTCCAGTGATGTCCCTCTCAAAATCTCTCTAAGAATATCCTTAGAACCTCATAGAAACACAGTTTCAAATGCAGGTAGAAGATTCATCTCAGGGCAGATGATATGGAACAATATGGCAATTGAACTCAACAAAAATACTTTTCAGAGGAAACACAACAAAAAATGGGTCGAACCATGAGTAAGCACCAACTAGACAACACACAGGGGCCAGAGCAATGTCACCAACATAGTGTTATGTCTTATTAGAGCACCTTCAATATTTAGCATACTCCAAATTTTGGGTATTTGCCTTAGGAAACTATAGTGATAAGGGAGACCATCAGAAGGGAAACAGAGGCTTTTCAATTTGATTTCTTAAGGATTAGAAATAGCTTGAAACGTAAATCTCTTAAAAAGACCGAATGCTTGATAAAGAGAGCAACAGAGAGACCATCAGAAGTAACTACTTGCTAGTATCCATTCTCTTTTGAGCGAATACAAACTTGCTTAGTATGAGGGGTAGAACCATCCATTCAACAAGAATCATAGCAACTGATGGTCTAGTTAACATTAGTATCCCTATCTACTTTCAGGGGTTCCACAAAGATCTACCCAAGTGCAAAAAGATTAGTATTTTTGATGAACTAAATCCTAATGCATAGGAGAGATATCCACATGATGTTAGCAATGTCAAAAAAAGTAGAACATCTCAGTATCTTGAGATGAAAATCCCCTAACATAGTCATAAATTATAATCGCTCTGTCGTCTAAGAACTATATGATTGAAATCAAAGTGACTGGTATTGAAGTTAACTTTTAACCAGAAATTAAAAAAAAAAATTTCTCGTTAGATGAATGCCAGTCCCAAGTAGATTTAACCAAAGTGAATTTGAGGGGGTTAGAGTTCAATAACCTCAGAGTTGCAATAAAACAAGGTAGGCAAACAATGAAACACAAATTCAGCGATGTGCAGCATTCATAATTGCCAGAGTGTCCAAAATGGTTTTATATTACTCGAATATTTAGACTTCATAGCAAAGCTGTTAGATACGGAATTAGAAGCCCTAAAGAGTGCCCACAGAGCTTCTGAAGATAAAAGACCCTTCCTAGTTGCTATCTTTGAAGCCAACAAAGCAGATACATATCATAGTAGATGCCAACAGTCATCGCCAGTGTCAAGAGTCAATCTCACAAGAAAAAAAATGATGAACATTCATATCCTCACCAATTAAGGCAAATTATTTGGTGCGGATAGGTTATGTCCTAACAACCAATCACATGTAATACACGGATGCGGTACAGGATTTTGTATTTCAAGAGGCTTTTCTAGCTTAATCTGCACGTAGTTATCTGCTCTAACAATTTCTCCTTATTAAGAGTGGAACAGAACCAAATTTGCGGAAAACTCGTTGATATCAACTGATATCCAAATTGAAACAGAAGCAATACACATTAGAAATTCATACACATGCTCAAAACTTCCAGTAAAAGGTATACACACCAAGGAGCATAGCCTGATCTTGATGTGTGGTTGCCCTTTCAAGAGTTCCCATCGCATGCCATGTTCTTTATTTAAGCATACATCTCATAGATATCTTTCTAATCATATCACGCGACTAAAAATTCCCATATTACTCGATACTTGCTTACCCAACTACGGGGATTCTGGCAACGTTCCCCTCCAAATCAACGAAGATCCGAACGCGCCATGGGATGAAATCCATGGTGACAGCTTGACCCACTTTCAGCACCTGGAACTTAGCTGTAGGCATATCTTTCCGAATCCTCTTCTCGGCCAAATCCGGTTTAAGTCCCACCACTTCCGACCACTTAACGCGGGCTGTACCATTAACGTTGATTGAGATACTCACAGTGTAACTCAAGTAAAAAAGAAGAAGATGAACTCACCTGGAGCCATGGATACGAATGCGAAGAGGAGGAAAAGGGTGAGAAGCGCTATGCAGGCGCTGGAGACTCTCTTCATCTTCATTGCGGAGATTTAGGGGCGGTTTGGTATCGGATTTATCGTGGGATTTAAGTCGGATTTATGCTAAATACAGCCAAACGTTTTTTGTGCTCGCCTTAAATCCCGGATTTAGGGGTTTACGGCTTAAATCACGGATCTACTAAATCCCCCGGTTCGGCGGATTTAACGGGATTTAGCCGAAGAAGTGCGCGAAAGGGACAAAACTACCTTGACAGCCAGCGAGCTCCCATTCTTGCTTCCGATCAAAATGTCGTAAGTTCCGATCCGATAGAATGGCGTCGAAGGAGCGAAGTTGAACAACTAGGGAGGAGCCGAAAAGCGACGCGTGCAATCTAATACACAAAGCAACGAAGCCGAACAGGAACGACGAAAATAGCATATGAAAGGCTAGACGCCTCTAAGTTAATTTGATTAACATAATTAATATAATTTAATAGTTAAGTTAATTAGATTATTACTTGTATAATTAGTGCATAAATTAATTATCTAATTTAACTTAATTATATAATTAGTTATTAAATATTAATATAATTAACTTAATTAATTTAACTTCAAATATATATAATTAATAGGGTACTTAATAATTAATGAGTATTTTCTCATTAATATATTATTAAATTTATAACACATCAATTTTTATTTTTAATTATAAATTTATTTTTTAATTTATAATTTTCTTTTTCATATTTAAATTCTTAACGGCCATAAATCCTGAAAAATGTTACAAAACAGTTTTTCGTGATGTAATAGGATTTAACATTTGGCATAACAAACAATTTTCAGGATTTAACACATTTCAGACTTACTAAATACGGATTTTACGGGATTTACTAAATCTCACTAAAGCTAAATCCTACTTATTATCAAACAACCCCTTAGATGGTGATAGTCATTCCTCTTATATTTTAAAATAGAGGAAAAGGGATATTAGGCGTTTGAAGAAAATAAATATAATACATAAAGACACGTGCTTCATGAAGATTATTGTATCCTTTTATTACTTTTGCGCCACCCATACTAGTACAATAAACGAATCGGAGGTATATGAATATTAGGTTGATCAAATTAATCTGACTTGATGGCAAGATTTAAGTTTCCTAATAGTTGTTATTCACATATTGATTATATCAATAGTTTGATCACTAGCCAAGATTTTTCTCTTCTCTTTTATAATGAGTTTAAATACACATGTATAAAATGAAAATTAAAAAAAATATAACATAAAAGAATAATAATTTAAAAGTTAATGTTTTAGAAAAAAATTTAAATCTAAATAATTTAAGCTTTGGATAAGTCAAAATTAGTTTATAATCTTTAATGTTAAATAGTATTGTTGCGGATTAGAATATATGCGGCGATAGAGTTTAAAGAATTTTTATCTCAGCGTTGTACGAATATCTAGCACACAAACATATGAGAAATAGCATCATAATGATTTTTACGTGGAAAATCCTACAACAATAACAACAACAACATCAAGCCTTTGTCCCACTACGTCGGGTCGGCTACATGAATCCTTTTTTGTCATTTAGTTTGGTTAAAAGTCAAATTCTCATCTAAATCTAATAAAGAAAGATCATTTCTAATATTTTATAACCAAGTCTTTTTAGGTCTACCTCTACCTTTTTTAACATAAGCCGAGTCTAATACCTCAACTTTCCTAACCGGGTCATCGGAAGGCCTCCGTTTAATGTGACCAAACCATCTAAGGCGACTCTCTCTAATCTTATCTTTCACTGGAGCCACTCCAACCTTTTCACCTATATGCTCATTTCGTATCCTATCTCTGAGGGTCAAACCACTCATCCACCTAAGCATCCTCATCTCTTCAACACTTAACTTAGTATTATGCTTCTCTTTTAATGGCCAACATTCGGCACCATAAAGCATTGCAGGTATTACCACCATCTTATAGAATTTTCCCTTAAGTTTGAGGGGGACTTTTCTATCGCACAATAAGCCTGATGCATTCCTCCACTTCTGTAAAGACTGTTTTTCCTCCCAGGATCGTCCGGGATGAAGTGGATCGTCCCAGGACGATCAGTACAGATTGTGAAGAAATCTGCAGGTTCGTCTGTACGAACCTGGAACAATCGGGACGAACCGTCGGGACGAACTAAACCCGAGAGTTTCGTCCTGGGACGAAGAAAATTCGAATTTATTTTCGTCTGGACGATCTATGTCCAGAGGACATTGTCCCGGGACGATCGGGAAATCGTCCGGGACGATTCTGCTTAATAAATATCTGAATATTGTCGTTTTTGAAGAGAGAGAAAAACGAAGGGAAAAGAATAAAAGTGGATTTTTGGGCGACTTCGATCCGTTTTCGTCCGTCGCCGTAGTTGGAAAAGTTGATCGACTCGAGGTAAGGCACATTCCGCCTTTCTCAATTTTCAGAAATGAGATTTTTGACGCGTTTTCTGTTCCGAATTTTTTTTCCGTTAGCGAATAATTGAATTTATTTCGCACTGATAAAGATTTTACCGCGTAACTTTTGATATGTTTCTGAGATGATAATTGTGCACGTTTTAAGTATTTTCTGGAAGATTTTTACCGGATATTTTGGATTCTGCGGCGTTTTAATTGAAATGCGAATTATCAGGATGTTGAAAAATGTTACTTCAGTACAATGAAAGTCTTATAATGTTATTGTGGATATTCTGTGATAATTTGGTAAATTTCTGAATCTGTAAATTTTGTGTAAATTCTGTATACTGCCGTTATGCCGCTGATTTTTCGTACGAATTCTGATTTTTCTTGAATTGATACGTTGAATGAATTGATTATTTGTATGCTATCAGAAGGGAGTTATAAGGGGCCAGAATCCTTTGTGATTCCGATGTCTGGGTCCGGAAAATCTGAAAATCTTAAATGAGCTCTGAAATCTATCTGTTCCGGAATTCCGAATATTTGTTCTGTTCTTGTGCTATAAGCACAACAGGAGACATAAGGGGCCAGAATCCGTCAAGATTCTGTCTTTGTCAGAAAAGAGAGGCATAAGGGGCCAAAATCCGTTGAGATTTTGTCAAGGTCAGGGAATCTGATGTTTGATATCTGATAATCTGTTCTGTGACTTATCTGATCTGTTTATGAATTATCCTATATACGATTTCTGATTTTCTGTACGATTCTTTCTGCTCTGTGAATTAAAAACCTTATGAAATCCGATTTGAAATGACTTCAGTTTTCTGTAGCAGTTGTTTGATTTCTGTTGATCAAGTATCTGTTCTGTCTGTTTTATGATTTCCGTACATCTACTTTCTAATGTATTTTCTGATGTGAATTTCTGACTATTTTGATTGGTGAGTGATGTCTTACTAAGCTGTTAGCTCATCCTTATTTTCTGTGTGATTTTCAGGTTCTGAGAAAGGGAATGAAGTCTTGGATTAGCAGTTCAGAGTCTGATCAGTGATTAGGTATTTTGTACTTTTGATTTTTGTACAGTCATGGCTTATCTGTTCTGTTATGTTCTTTCTGTCTGTAAGCCATGTATTGTATTTGTTTATGATTATTTTGATGAAAGAAAAGATAGATGAACTGTTCTATATTTGGATGTTTATAGTAGCTCTGTGTTCTATATGTTGAATAATTGGAAGAAAGTCTGAAGCAAATTCCAAAGCTAGATCCTGGATTTCAACAGTTCCGTCGCAACCCGATGCGAGCGGGATCCGTCCCGGTCGGGTTGGGTCGTGACAACTTCAACCATCCAACTTGAATTCAGCTGATAATATCCCCATCAATTTCACCATCACTCTGAATAATAGATCCAAGATATCTAAAGGGGAAAAACCACGGGGTCACGTCCAGTTGAAAAAGTTCCAGTTGTGTTTGCTTGGAATACAAGATGTTGAATCGTCCTTAAAATTTAGGACGATTAGATTACAATAAATCATTTCAGGATTGAAAATCAGTTACCACGTCGGGTAGAGTTCCGGCATCGTTCCAAAGTTGAGCATAATTTCGGTGTCGTTTGAAAGTCTGGTAGAATTCTGGCGTCTGGCAGAATTCTGACATCATTTGGGAAGAATTCCGGCATCACTCGGGCGTCCGGCAAAATTCCTACATCATACGGGCGTCAGGCAGAACTCTGGCGGTGGCCGAGGAGGAGTTATTCCCTCCTATTCTTCCCTTTTCTTCTTCTCTTCTTCTTGCTTGGGTACGCTCTCATGAGAAATGAGTGGTCTATTTATAGATTTCTTGGAGTGGCATAGCTTGTAAATAGGTGTGAGATCAGGGGCAAATAAGGAGTGGTCGAATGGACGGCTGATATTAAATCCCTTGATCTTGCACCGTTCATTAGACATTTGAAGGTCTTAATCATGTTGGAATTCGGCGATCCTGGGCTCGTTCGACTATAAGCTCGTTAAGTTCAAAGACCGTTTGGTAACTCAAATTGTGAAATGAACTTTTCAACAGCACTTCGGGTCCTTTATTTGGACTCATTTGCAGTGGTGGAGGGAAGGGGGGTGGGGCAAGAGGGGCATGTTCCCCTCCAAAAAAAAAAATTCAATTATGTGTCTTCAGCCAAACACCACCACCAAAGGAGAACAAGGAATATGTACATTGATTATTTTCTCTTATATGTGAGAAATTGATTATTTTCTCTTATATACATGCTCGATTTAAGAGAGAATTAAATGGATTAATTTATTTTTCTTAATCAAGACTAAGCTAATGATATAACGCCAAAAAATCATCTTGATAGGGCGCTAATCTCGAGAAAAAAATCACGTTAGAAACTTCAAAAATTAAATCGGAGACCATTTGAACTCCGATTTCAACAAACTTATAGTCAAACTAAACGTCTCGAAAATACAAACCTAACAACACCAAATCTGACTCAATCCGAGCCCAAATGAATCCTCAAGGACTCAAAGCATGTTTGGAAGGTCAAACAGTTTCCAAAATTTATTTGCTTATAATCGAATTGAGCGGCTCAACGAGATGAATCCAACGAGCTAAAGATCGTTGATTTCTGATATCATTTACCTATATTTTTATTCAAATTTATGATATGCAATCAATACATTTCCTTTTATATATATATATATATATATATATATATCTCAAAAAAGTTCGACTTTTATTTGAAACTTTATTTTTAAAAATTAGGGTAAATTTTGGGTGAAATTGAAACTCACTTAAATTAGATGAAATAAAAATATTTTTGTTCCGTCCAGGCAGTGGCAGAGCCAGAAAATTTATCAAGGGGGGCCTAAAATTTTCCCTCAACTTTTTTTATCCGGGCTTGAGACCGACATAGGTAGTTTTAAAATTTTTTTATTAATAATTATTCAAAAACATATAATATTAAATACAAGATAGTAAACGACTTACAAACTATAACGTCTACTATTCATATTCTAAAAGAGTTGAATGATAACGTCATTATCAATAGAATCTAAAATTTCTTTTTCAATATAAGCAAGTAATAAATCATTCATCCATTGATCGTCAATCCTATTTCGCAGTCGATTTTTTATAATATTTATGACAGAAAATGCTCTTTCAACGTCTGCTATAGCAACAGGTAATCCCGAATATTAGGAGTCCTGGATTCTGAATATTAAGAACACAGCAATCAAAACATGCGTATACCGAGATATCCTTAGCTGATTCATTTCTTTTTGTTTATTTATATAAATTAGACCTGTCAATTTTGGGTTACGGGTCGGGTTGACCCGAACCCAAAACTAACCCGGCATTATTCGGGTTCGGGTTGACCCGACCCGGTTTTTCAAACGGGTCAATTTTCGGGACCCGCTTCGGGTTCGGGCCAACCCGACCCGACCCGCGTAGCCGCTACGGACGCAGAACTGGCGGGGCAGCCGTGACGGCGTGACACGGGTCGCCGGACGCCGCGGAACTGCGGCTGAGGCAGTGAGGCACGGATGCTGAACTAGCAGGGCAGCCGTGACGGCGTGACGCGGGTTGCGAAGTGACGCGCAGAGCCGCAACGTGACGCGGTCGTACCGCGCTGGGCAGGCCGCAGGCGGGGCAGGCGGCTCGAGGCAGTCGGGCAGCTCGGGCAAGGGCGGGCTGGGGCAGCGGGCAGCTCGGGCAAGGGCGGGAATCAAATTTTTTTAAATTAAACGGGTTTTCGGGTTGACCCGGCAACCCGTCGGGTCAACCCGAACCCGACCCGTTTTTGTAAACGGGTCGGTTTCCCAGACCCGAACCCAACCCGCTTCGGGTTCGGGTCAACCCAAACCCGAAAATTTCGGGTCGGGTTCGGATCGGGTTTTCGGGTCGGGTCCAATATTGACAGGTCTAATATAAATATAAATTATAAAGGAAAAATGGAAGAATAAATAAATATACTTTAAAAAAATAATAAACTTCAAAAACTGACATTTTTCTACCATAAATGAAAATCCTCCATGATGATTTCATAACTTTTGGAAATACTGAAAATCTGAAATAGATACCGTAAGCATGGAAAATCCTCTAGTAAGAAAATGAAAAAAAAAACAAAGAAAAACAAAATACTTCACTGCCGAACGGCTTCCGTCCGAGCTCCGAGCAAGTCGACCGTCGGCGCAAAAGGAGTAAGACTCGTCCCGTCGAGGCAAGGCACGCCGCCTCTGACCGTCGTACGCCGCCGTCGGTACATCGTTGAGAGAATGAGAGTAATGGAAGCTGCAACGTCGCCCGAAGAAACGCTCTGCGTGAAATGGGCGTGAAATGGGCGAATGGAGATGAACCGGGCGACTGAAGATTTTTAGGCTTTTAGCGGAACTGGTAAACCTAAATTTTATTTTATTTTTTTACTTATTTCATTAATCACCATCTAATCCCGATTTTTTAAAAAATTTGGGGGGGGTGCCCCCCCCCCCCCCCCCCCCCCCCCCCCCTCCATCCGCTCTTGCGTCCAGGAGTATTCGCGGAGGTAGAGAAATATAAGATTTAACATCTTAGCATTGTACGAAAATCCGGCACGCAATCAGATAAAGAGAGAGGGTCTAACATTTATGAGGCACCAATATTTTTACGTGGAAAACCCCTAAAAAGAGGGAAAACCACGAGGCCTGGCCTAGTTTGAACGAATCCACTATTATTTGCAGTCGATTACAAATGAGGCCCTTCTTAAAGAGAAGGCCTTAGCTTGATGTTACAAACGCACATCATATAGAGCGTATTAGATGATGGGAGTTACAATAATTGACATAGACATGTTTGTTTGGTTAGAAGAGCTGTTGTAGGTGATGGAGGTCGGAAAGATCGTAATCTGTAGGAGACTTGGGGTCTGGACCACCATTGTCTTGCGATGTAGGTTGGAAGGACCGTAGTCTGCAGACGACGTAAGTCAGGAGGACCATAGTCGGCGGGCGACGGAGGTCGGAAGGACTGTTGTCGGTGGGCGACGTAAGTCAGAAGAACTGTAGTCGGCAGTCGACATAAGTCAGGAGGATCGTAGTCGGCTAGCGACGGATGTCAAAAGGACCATTGTTTTGCGATAGAGTTTGGAAGGACTATGTCTGACGATGAAAGTCAGAAGAACGGCGTCAGGTAGAAGTCCAATAATGGAAAGAAATTCATCTTCGGATATACGTCCAGTGAAAATCCGATAACCGGTAGAAGTCCGACATCGCGTAGTAAGTAGGCGAAGAGTGAAGGTCCGACGTCGGATAGAAGTCTGATGTCTGTTGGTGCACGAGGAGAATTCCGAAATCCCTTGGGCGAAGTCTCAGCGTCAGGAGGGAACTTTGTCATTAATTGGGAAGAATTTCATCATCTCGTGGAAGTTGGGCAGAATTCCGACGTTTCCCGAACATCCGATAGAAATCCGACGTATTCAGGCGGCGGGAAGAACTCCGGCGGGGGTCGAGGATGAGTCGATTCTCCTCCCTCTTCTCTTCTTCTTCTCCTCTTCTTCATACTTTCCCTCCCCTCATATTGTGAAGAATGAGGGCTCTATTTATAGTTTTTATGGAGTGGCATGGCTTGTAAATAGGTGTGAGATCAGGGGCGAATAGGGAGTGGTCGAATGGACGGTTGATATTGAACCCTTCGATCGTGCACCATTCATTGGACATTTTGAAGGCCTTAGTGATCTTGGAATTCAGCGATCATGAGCTCGTTGGATTCGTCTCGTCGAGCCGCTCGATTCGAGTATAAGCTCAATAAAATCGGAGTCCGTTTGGTAACTCAAATTGTGGTACGAGCTTTCCAACATCACTTTCGGCTTTTGATTTGGGCTCACTTGGCCTCGGATTAAGTTGAATTTTGTGTTGTTGGGTTCGTATTTCCGAGATGCTCAGTTTGACCGTAAGCTTGTTGAAATCGAAGTTCGGGAGCTCCCGAATTTAATTTTTGAAGTTTCCAAGTTGATTTTTGCCTCAAGATTCGTGCCCGATGAAGATAATTTTATGATGACATATTAGTTGCCCCCTATTTTCGGACGTCGAAGCTCCAGAAGTTTGAAAATATATGCGTCGATATTTCATACTGGTCGAATCACAAAAAATTGCGATCCAAAAAGTAATAGTTTGCTAAAACTTGATGATAGAGGCACCGTTGAGCTCCGAAAGTGTTGAAATCGAGTTCGAAACATCGAAAAACGTGTCTGGGACCCCAAAACATCAAATTTGGATCGTCCGGGCCGAAAATTGGGCCTGGACAAGCATAGGCGATCAAACTGTCCGGTCGGCCGGCCGCCACCCGACGCCGGCGGCGCCGGCGAGCTCGTGCCGCACGCAAACAGGAGCGCATGCTGACTGACCGCGCGGTTTGGATTTGTTTTTATGGGGCCTACAAAATTTCAAAAAATTCCCAAAAAGTTCTAAAAAATTCCAGAAAATTCTAAAAAAAAAATAGAAACTCTAGAAACTTCCATCTCTCTCTATCTCCAAAAAAGTATAAATAGGCCCTTAAGGCCTTTGGAAAAATTGCTCATTCTCATCTTCTCCTTCTGACTTTCTGACAGTTGAGGCTTTCTGCTATTTTTGAGTCGGAAATTTCCCCTTGTTCGAATTTGCATCCCTCCTCTTGTACAGAAGTTAGGGGATTTTTCTTCTTCTCTTTTTTTCCCCCTGGCTTTCTGACGGTCGAGGCTTTCTGCTATTTTTGAGTGGGAAATTTCCCCTGCTCGAATTAACGCCCCTCTTCTTGCGCAGAAGTGAAGAGATTTTTCTCCTTCTTCTTCTTTTCCCCTGGCTTTCTGACAGTCGAGGCTTTCCGCTATTTTGGAGTGGGAAATTTTCCCTGCTCGAATTAGCGCCCCTCTTCTTGCGTAGAAGTGAAGGGATTTTTCTCCTTTTTTTCTTTTCCCCTGTATTTCTGACAGTCGAGGCTTTTCGCTATTTTCGAGTGGGAAATTTCCTCTGCTCGAATTAGCGCCCCTCTTCTTGTGCAGAAGTGAAGGGATTTTTCTCCTTATTTTCTTTTCTTTTCCCCTTGGCTTTCTAACAATCGAGGCTTTCCACTATTTTCGAGTGGGAAATTTCCCCTACTCCAATTAGCACCCCTCTTCTTACGTAGAAGTTTAGGGATTTCTCATCCTCTTCTTTTTAACTTTCTTACAGTTGAGACATTCCCCTTTTTTGTTGTAGGCAGCATTCCCTACTAAAATTCAGGGCCCCTCTCCGTGTGTAGAAGTTAAAATTTTTGCAATCGTTCTCTTCGCTTGCGCTCTTCTTCTTGTATTAGAGGCATTCCACTGTAAGAGAAAGGCGGCATTCCCCTATAAAGCTTCAGTGCCTCTCTTTTGTTAGAAGAAGTCACGATGAAAGGCTATCTTCTAAATAGACTACCCGTGATAGAAGAAGATCAATTGCTGTTTGTATGCGAGGGTGATTTGAGAATATCTGGCGTCAATAGTATCCGCAAGGAGAGCCAGTAGACGGAGAGAATTTTAATGTTGTTCGAGCGGAAGTTTGTTGGCTATGGACGATTGAGTTGAAGTTCATTAGCAGCCAACTGACGAGTGGAGGACTGAAGGAGAGAATTTGAAGGTGCGTTGCAAGAAGCAGTTGATCGACAATCCGTTGATGGCTAAAGTAATGGATCGCCGAAAAATATCAGACGAAGGTCCGATGATCGTGAATGTCCAATGACATTTTGCTAATACAATATACATATATACTGAAGTGTACCGACATCAGATATCCCTGAGTCAAGGGGTCGGAGCAGTGTATTATGCTGACGTTCTAGCAACACATGTATAGTGTTAACTAAGTTGAGGCCTGATAAAAATCAAATTGTAATCTTTCTTTGAAGAAGTTGTATGAGATGCTTTAATATGCAGTAGAGAAAAAGTATTTCGAATCCACTAAGGATATGATAGTAACTTGTATGGTTGATGCTGATGTACTTTTTTACTTTCAGATTCTTGCAAAAATAAACTTGCTGTATAATTTTTGCAATATAACTCCAATAATATTTCGTGGAATCTTTATAGAAATAATTTTGTTAGATCAGAATATTGCTCGATGATGCTGACTTTTACGGAAGAAGTCGAGAGAATCCACCAAGTATGTAAGACCTATCCAAGATTGTATGTCAGAGTTCTGCTCGATGATGTTAACCAGTGTGGAAGAAGTCGGGAGAATCCACCAAGGATGTAAGATTTATCTGAGGTTGTATGTCAGAGCCTTGCCCGATGACGTTAACTTGTGTGGAAGAGGTCGAGAGAATCCACCAAGGATTGTGAGACTTATCCGAGGTTGTATGTCGGAGTTTTTGCTCGACGACGTTAACCTATGTGGAGGAAGTCGAGAGAATCCATCAAGGATGTGAAACCTATCCAAGGTTGTATATCGGAGCCTTTGCTCGATGACGTTAACATGTGTGGAAGAGGTCGAGAGAATCCACTAAAAGTGTGAGACCTTTTCGAGGTTGTATGTCAGAGTTTTTGCTCGACGATATTAACCTGTGTGGAAGAGGTCATGAGAATCAACCAAGAATGTAAGACCTATCAGAGGTTGCATGTCGGAGCACTTTGCTCGACGACGTTAATCTGTGTGAAAGAGGTCAAGAGAATCCACCAAAGATGTAAGACCTATCCGAGGTTGTATGTCGGAGCACTTTGCTCGACGATGTTAACCTGTGTGGAAGAGGTCGAATCGAATCCCCCTGGGATTGATTTTGCTTTGATTGGGAGGGAGCGAACGCTGCGTGTATCTCGAATCAAAGATAAAAAAAAAGGGTCTTATCTTTAGACCGTTACTGCCTTTTTTAGGTCAAGATCAAGACCTTGCCCAATGAGTAGAAGTCTAGCAATGGATTGTATAAAACTTATAATTGATTGGAAGTGTCCTTGCTATCGCTGGGATTTTTCTAAAATATCATTTTGATATAGAAAGCATCAAATGATCATTTTGACCAGAATTGGGGTCAAAGTTGCCCCCCAGTCCGCATCTGATGAAATAATGACTGATGTCAGGAAGTTCATAAGAGCGATCTTTTGAGATTGGAGCAAAAGCTACCCCTAGTCGGGAACCATGTTCCCACATACAGCGCAAAATTGTTGCGTCCAGGAGTATTCGTAGCGGTAGAAAAATAAAAGATTTAACGTCTTAGCGTTGTACGAAAATTCGACATGCAATCAGATAAAGAGAGAGGGTCTAACATTTATGAGGCACCAATATTTTTACGTGGAAAACCCCTAAAAAGGTGGAAAAATCACGGGGACTGACCCAATTTGAACGAATCTACTAGTATTTGAAGTCGATTACAAATGAGGCCCTTCTAAAAGAGAAGGCCTTATCTTGATGTTACAAACATACATCATATAGAGCGTATTATATGGTGGGAGTTACAAAAATCAACATAGACATGTTTGTTTGGTTTGAAGAGCCGTTGTAGGTGATGGAGGTCGGAAGGACCGTAATCTGCAGGAGACTTGGGGTCTGGACGACCGTTGTCTGGTGATGTAGGTCGGAAGGACCGTAGTCTGCAGGCGACGTAAGTCAGGAGGACTATAGTCGGCGGGCGACGGAGGTCGAAAGGACTGTAGTCGGTGGGCGACGTAAGTCAGAAGGACTGTAGTCGGCAGGCGATATAAGTAAGGAGGATCGTAGTCGGGTAGCGACGGATGTCAGAAGGACCGTTGTTTTGCAACGGAGGTTCGAAGGACTGTGTCTGACGACGAAAGTCAGAAGAACGGCGTCAGGTAGAAGTCCAACAATGGAAAGAAATCCATCTTTGAAAATACGTCCAACGAAAATCTGATAACCGGTAGAAGTCCGGCGTCGCGTAGTAACTTGGCGAAGAATGAAGGTCCGACGTCCGGTAGAAGTCCGATGTCTGTTGGTGGCCGAGGAAAATTCCGGAATCCCTTGGGCGAAGTATCGGCTTCAAGAGGGAACTCTGTCATTAATTGGGAAGATTTTCAGCATCCCGTTGAAGTTGGGCAGAATTCGAAAATTTCTCGAATATCCGATAGAATTCCGACGTATTCAGACAGCGGGAAGAACTCCGGCGGTGGTCGAGGAGGAGTTGATTCTCCTCCCTCTTCTCTTCTTCTTCTCATTTTCTTCTTGCTTTCCCTCCCCTTCTTTTGTGAAGAATGAGGGCTCTATTTATAGTTTTTTTGTTGTGGCATGACTTGTAAATAAGTGTGAGATCAGGGGCGAATAGAGAGTGGTCGAATGGACGGTTGATATTGAACCCTTCAATTGTGCACCGTTCATTGGACATTTGAAGGCCTTAGTGATGTCGAAATTCAACGATCATGGGCTCGTTGGATTCGTCTCGTCGAGCCGCTAGATTCGAGTATAAGCTCGTTAAAATCAGAGACCGTTTGGTAACTCAAATTGTGGTACGAGCTTTCCAACATCACTTAGGGTGTTTGATTTGGGCTCACTTGGACTTAGATTGAGTTGAATTTGGTGTCGTTGGGTTTGTATTTTCGAGCGCTCAATTTGATTGTAAGCTTGCTGAAATCGAAGTTTGGGAGCTCCCGAATTTAATTTTTGAAGTTTCCAAGTTGATTTTTGCCTCGAGATTCGTGCCTGATCAAGATAATTTTATGATGACGTATCAATTCTAAAGAATGTTGAGTAAAACTCATTTAAATATATTTTGCTCCTCTCTTACCACCAAGTTGTGAGCCCCCCAATAATGGGACATCAAACAAAATTATTTTAATTTAGCCGGCTCCTCCACTACTCATTTGGGCTCCGAGACGCTGTTGTCGTTGAGTTCACAAGTCGAATTTGATGTCGTTGAGTTCGTATCTCCGAGACGCTGTTGGTGGAATTTTGAAAACAAGTTTTGGAAAATATTAGTTTTCTTTGAGAATCTTAAAATCGAAGATTAATTCTAATTCTAAAGTCGAATCAACTCGATAGAAAAAGTATATCACCCCGAAGAATGAAAATAAAATTTCATAACGGTGTTCAGACTTAGAATTATGAAATTCATCTTGAATATCATGACCGGATTCTAGAAAGAACTTCGTATAGCTCCGAGGGAACAAAGTGAAGTTCAACTCAATATCCAATTATAATATTCAAGAAGTACGATCGTCGGGTTCACAACCAGAGCCTTATCAAAGAAGGGTGTATCTCCTCAAAGGGAGATAACACCATTCAATAATAATCCTTCTAACTTATTAAAGACGATCATTTTTTAACTCTTTTTTCAAATAAATCTAATAAGATTTTAGAAAAATTAATTTTAAATTCAGGTGCGTGTGTGGTTCCAAATCTCCTACGAGCGCAAGCCCTCGTAGTTAATTATATCGTAGAGAGACAGAGTCCCCTATGAAAACTCTCGATTAAAATAGTGACAGAATTTTATAAGATCTTATAGGAGTGATATAAAAAATGAATGAAGTTTGGAAAATCAAAAGGGAATGGATCAAGATTGAACAGTTATTAACAGAGTTAAGAGAAGAGAAGTAGGGGACACTTTGAGATTCCAGAACCATCCGAAAGTGTCCCAACTTAATCTAAGTGTTCGGCTTTACGTTTTAGGATTGAAATGAAGCTTTAATTAGAGTTGAGCATTTTATTAGAAATTTGGGATTATATTTCTGAAATTTGGGGTCTTATAATAAAAAATTATGCCCCAGATCTTAAATCTAATTTGGACACTGGACCACAGTCGTCCGAACCTAACTAATGCAGTGCAAGGTCTGGACTTACCCCGGCCTGGATTGGGGAGCCAGCTAACCACCTAGTCTGTTTAAAAGAGATGAGTTCGATCTTTTATGAAAGAGTGGTAGGGTCATGTTATTTAAAGTTTTTGAGAGCTGGGGCCGACATCTAGAGATTTTCCTAATTGGCCCCTTTGACATATGTTGGGTGCAAAATGTAAGGATTAATGCAATTAAAATTTTAACTCTTTTAATTTGTTTCTAATGCAATGCATGCTAGTTGACAGCTTCAAATCAAGTATGCTTGAAATTTTAAAAACAGGCTTAGAAAATAATTTTTTCGAAGACTGAGCTTCCCTAGGTCCGGCACCTCGTCTTTATAGGTCAGACTATCCGGACTCTACCCGCAGGCGGGGAAGGGTTTAAAATAAGGAGAGAGTAGTGCAGAAATATGCATGCGACCCCGAGGTCGATCCCCGACTAATTCCCTAAATTCGTTATCTTTCTATATTATTTAGACTCACTAAATTTGTAAACTTTTAAGATTATGAGTATAAAAATTTTCACACCCTTACGAGTCTTACGTATCCAGGCGAAAATAAAATCGGCATACAAACGCCAAAAAACTAAGAAAAGCAGGCAACCCTAAAGACAATCATCTCAACACATCATGTATAAATGAATTAATTATTAAATATCCATAGGCAAAGTTACCTTGCTTATTACAAATCAGAATTTTGCAGAAAGTAAAGTGGCCGGGGACCACTGACAACAACCCGGATTCTAAACCTAGTAAAGACGCAAGTGATTTTGAATGGGATACTCATTGTCTTCAAGTCTTCAATCTTGTTCTCCTTCGGGTTCATCTCTTTCATGCTTCTTGAATTCTTCGTAGTAGGCTACCCAAATGGATAACAGGACACTTTTCTTTAGGGAAAGGTCACTCTTTCCTCTTTGGGTAGGAAAGAAATGATCCAAATTTGGATCTCCAAATATAAAAGGGCTACTCCCCTAAGGGGTGTCCTTTTTTCTTTGGAGTCCAAGCTTTGGACCTATGTATCCCAATTAAAAACTCCACTTTCACAACATTTGAAACTTATACAAATTACATTTATATCAAATCAAAATTCTAGACTCTTCTGCAAGGTTATCCTAAGCAGTTAGTAAATCAAGATATTTTATTCTCAAGCAGTTAAATATATGCAGAAAAGAAAGTAAACACACTGGCCACGCTCTTTTTTTTTGGGGGTTTTAGCAGCTAAAGTACCTGTGCAAGCATTTATAACAATTCAATTTTTTTTTGACTTAGCCCCCTTTTTATTGTCCTGCATGAATGTGGCCACCTGCAGAAAACTATGTGAACATCCAGATCGTGCCTATCCTATGGGTAATCTATTCGCCAAATACATCAACCATCCACAGAGTGCAGAAAAGTAAGCAGACACATCAAAGCAATTTTATCTACAACATGCAGTGAAAATTATGAAAAATTCGGCACACAGCAGTAAAGTAAACACCGGCCTAACCTAGATCTAGAGTTGGTTGTCCTAGCAAGTCATCTAAAGTGTATGTAAAAGGTCGTGTAGCTGGGGTAGGTCCTAAAGTGGGTAATTTGTTAAAGTTGTCTAAAATTCTGGATTTATTAAGGCTTAAAAGGGGAACTTAGATTAATGTTTAAATATTAATATATTAAGAATTTTGATTAAGTATATTTTAAGAGTTAATTGATTACTACCTTTGTTTTACACCGAGGCCGTAAAGTTTATTCCACATTCCTTGGGGCTAAGCTAATAGCCTCGTAGGCCTGGGTTACCTAGTAGCAATCATGGTTAATTAAGTTGATTTAAATTGGTTGGAATTAAAAGTGTGGATTAATATAAAAAGGAGTTGGTTCCTAATTTTAATGGATTTGTTGAGAATTTTATTAGCCTATTAAGAAAATTCTGAAAGAGGGTTAGTGGATATTAAAGGATTATCCCGATATGCTAACTAAAGGGTCAAAATTTGACTTTTAGAATTAGAGAGAGATTAAGAGGTATCAGATTTTTAATAAATACTAGACCTTATTATGAGTTTTTAAACAGGTGGTACATTCAATTTGGAAATTTTTATCAAAAGTTATGATTTTTAGAAGTTTTAACCCCATTTTGACCTAGAGTTGACCAAAATATTGACTTTTTGATTTTGACCAGATTTTGATGATATGATATATTTAGAAAATACTAAATCCTAATTGGAGTCATTAACCATTTATTTTGATTGATTTAGAATTTTTTACAATTAGTTATGAAATTTCAAAGTTTTCTTAATTATTTGAAATTTAAAATTCCTTAATTAAGAAGGTTTTGATTATTTTGACCCAAACTTATTCCAAACTGCATGTAATCATTCCCAAAGGTTAGGTATGACCCATGAAAGTGTTTCCAGTAATTTGGAAATTATTTGGGATTTTTTAATAATTTTTTATTAATTAATTTCTTTTTCATTAGAAATTCAATTAAAGTTAAATTGAAGATCCAGTCAAAGAGATTTTATTTCTTTTAAGTAGATAATTATGTTATGGACAATTTAAGGTATTATTTGTAATTTTTGGATTAAAATTTGATTTATTATAATTTTTTAAATTTTTCGAGTCCTTAAATGGGCTGAATTTTGAGAAGGATAATTTTCTAACCTAATGAGCTCCAAATTTAGTAAAATTTAAACCTATGGTTCAAAATGTTACTAAGTTTAATGTGTTTGAGTTTCACTCCTATTGGGTGTGTGTATAGTTCCCTAGAAATTTTCAAAATTTTCTAGTCATTTCATTAATTATTTTCCTTAAGTGTCCCTTCTGTTCAAATGGTAATGAAATTTGGTATGTCTAACCCTGGTACACATACATTCACATCACAAAAATTTCACAGAAAAATACTAAGTATCTAATCAGTTATGAATTTTCAAAGTTTAGGGTCCAAAATGGACCTTGTACCTTGAAAATTCACATCACAAAAAATTAAAGAGCATCTGATCCTAGAAAAATCACATAATATGCCTAAGATGCTAAAAAACATTCCACCGATTCCTGGATTATAAGAAAATTAGGAAAATCTAAATTTAAATAAAATCAATTTTCTTATAATCCAGAACTTAAAACAGATTAAAATTAATTTTATTGAATACTACATTAAAATATCTTTCCAACGAGCCCAAGAATGTCCAATTTGGTGGAAAATTCAATTTTCTATGAATTATGGAAGATTTTTGAGCATTTTTTGAATTATTTTTGACCAACTTTGGTCAAATTGGCCAATGATTGGCGCGGCGACGTGGCGCCACATCATAATGCCATGTGTCACCCATGGTGTTGACCGACCCACGTTCGAATCCCAGCTAAGATGAGCGTGGTATGCCCAGATCTGGGCCGTCAGATCTTCGATCGGACGGTCTAGATCTTGTCTAGTTCATTTAGACTAGAAAACTTCAAATGCTCATATCTCCCAAAAAACTCAACGAAATTTAAAGAAATTTGAAACGTAGCTTGAGAGAAATATAATCTTCCAACACCTGAAGTTTGGAGGCTTCATGTGTTGTAGATTTGATACAGTTTCAAGTCAAAGTTTTAGAGAAAAGTTACGATACCTTACAATCCTGTGGACGGATTTTGATGTACTTAAGCTCAGTGGAAAGCTCTTGCTATCCTCTACAACTTTACTGAAGGACCCAAGAACTTTTGGAAGCTAGATTGAAAACTGCTACAGGAATATCATTTTCTCTCTCTTCTCAGTTTGGGTTTCTAGCTTAAGCAACCCCCACTCCAATGGTTGGAGAAGCTTAGTTATAGGGGGGAAGCTTTTTCATGCCTTGGGGAATGTTTTGGGCTGCTGGGATTGAAGTTTTTAAAAAGTAGGAGGGTGAGACAAAGTTTTGAGTGAAAAGTGAAGTTCTCTTATCAAATGTCCTCTCCTGCCATCATTATGCATAGAACTTGAGTTATCAAGTGGACTTGGCTTACTAAGGTGATAAAGCCACTCAGTAAGTAGGTTTGACCACTTTGACTAGTCAAAATGCCACATAGGTTGATGAGGTGGCATGGAGAGTGTTATGAGCTGCTGGAATGACAGGTTGAAGAGGGTTTGATGCCTAGGAATGAGGCTCTAAGGCATGGAAGGAAGTTTAAGCTAGTTTGACCAAGTCTAAAGGTGTTGACTTGGTCAAAATGATCATGGATTTACTCATGTCATACCAAGAGATATTTAAGATGATAAATGATGTGAAATCAAAGGTTCTTAAATTATCGAGTGAACATGAGTGAAGTGGATTCAATCTTGAGTCAAATATTAGACCTTATATGAAGCTTATCAATTGAGTGGAAATGTGTATTCAATACATGGATTTGACCATAGGTTTGACCATGTAAAATCAAGGTGACTTGGATTCAAATAAGTTTGAATGGATTTGACTCAAGTTTTGAGATGGGTTTGAAAGCTTAAGGGGTTTTGATTTGATCGAATGGGTTAGAATAACCCATTTAAAGCTTTAAGGGATACTTTTGTCAACATAGGTTGACTTGGTCAACAAAGTTGACCCAAGATTTGGAATTGGGTTTAATAAGTCCCAAAAATTATTTGAAAACATTTAGAAAAGGTTTCAAAGATTGATAATCAAATCAAGTCAAGTCTAGGTCAAAAGTCCAAAAATTCCCTTAAAGGGCATTTTGGTCATTTTGGCCCTGAGTCAATTTTGGGTCAAATTGATTCTAGAAAGATGTGGATTATTTCTTAAAAAGTCTATATCAAGGTCCTAGGAGTGATCAAAAGATTTGGAGGGGGTCCAAGGTCAAATTCCACTGTGTGAAAGGTCTAGTAGCATGGACTGTAAATATTTGAAGGTTTTGCAATCATTGAAATTGGATTTAGTTTATGGTGTTAAAGTCCTCCAAATGAGTTCAAATTTGGAGGGTTGGCCCTATAGGTATGTCGCATCAATATAGAATTGACAGACTCTGAATTAAATGCCAATTGACAAGATTTCATGGTGATGGAAAAATCACCTAAAAGGGGCTTTAGGACCTAAGTCTTTAGCCTAAGGATTATGGGTTTGGATTGAATTTAGGATCTGGATTGGGCCTAAGGGCTAGGATCTAGGACTCAGGAAGGAATCAAGAGTGACCTCATACAAAAATGAGGTCAACAAATGGACCCCCAATGTGTGTAGTAGAAGGAACTTCTGCTGCACACATTGGCGTTGATCGAATGGAAATTTTGAATAGAATCTTGAGAGTGTAAGGAAGGGCATCACCCAACCGTATGTCTATAAGATGCTGATAGAAGGCCTACACGTGATAGACAAATTAAATGGGAAACCAAGGTAGGCATCACTTAGCCTTGGGTCTAAGGAAGGGCATCACCCAATCTTAGGTCCATAGGATGCTGATAGAAGACTTATTCCAAAAGGACAAATTAACTGGGATGATCATGTGGGGAGGAAATTTGCTCCACACAGCGGATCGAAACTGGCAAACTAGGGTGGTGCCACGAAGGGCGTACTCCACCACTAGCGGGTCTAATCCTAAGAGAAGGAAGGATCCATCCTTCCTTCCCTTAGGAAGCGCCATGCAGGAGCCGGAGACTCTCTTCGTCTTCATTGCGGAGATTTAGGGGTTGTTTGGTATCAGATTCATCGTGAGATTTAAGTCGGATTAACGCTAAATCCAGCCAAACGGTTTTTGTGCGCGCGTTAAATCCCCGAATTTCGTAAATCGCGGATTTACGAATTTAAGGCTTAAATCCCGGATTTACCAAATCCCTTGGTTCGACAGATTTAACGGGATTTAGCCGAAGAAGTGCGCGAAAGGGATAAAGCTACCTTCACGGCTAGCGAGCGCCCGTGAAGCTTTGAAGAAAATAAATATAATATATAAAGACACGTGCTTCATGAAGATTATTGTATCCTTTTATAACTTTTGCGGCCATATTTGTACAATAAAAAAATCAGAGGTATATCAATATTAGGTTGATCAAATTAATTTGACTTGATGGCAAATAGTTGGTATTCAGATATTAATTATATCAATTATCAATAGCTTGATCACTAGCCTAGATTCTTCCCTTCTCTTTTATTATTTGTGAGAGAAATATTGTAAGTTGATTCTTTATAAAAATGACCCGACCTTGTCATATAAAAAAAATGAAAAAATATAGGTAATTTTCAGACTAAAATTTAGTAAAGTCTAATAATATTTAATACATCAACAAAAAATTGTCATGATCAAGCTTGAATTTTGAATCATATTTGAATTGTAAATTTCAAAAATTAAAATTGGAATTATTCAAAATTCAACTTCTGCAAATTTATAGTCAAATTCAATATCTCGATAAGATGAACCGAATACACTAAAACACATCCAACCTGAGTCGAAATGGGATCAAACCAAAGACTGAAGCATAGTTGAAAGCTTCAAATCATTTATTAGATGATTAAATAATGTCCACATCTGACATGATTATAATCAAATCAAGATGTTCGACGAGATAAATAATATGAGCTTAATATCACTTAATTTTGGCATATTAAGGCATTTAATTGCTAAACAAACACTCTATAATCGATGGAGTAAGTATAGGTCATCCGATGGAGCACTCCAAAATTGTTCCTGATCTTATTCATATATTACAAAGCATGTCATTAACAAAATCCATAAAAATACTCTAACTATGTACATTAAAAGAACTTTTGGACAAGGCTTGAACAATGGGCTAGAGAGTTAAGAGAGTTATGAGGCTTGAAGAATCATGTAGCTCCACCCAAGCACCACCACTAGTGAGCCATCACCACCCGATAACTGCAATTAGACCTCCCCTTGACCATCTCCATCAATCCTCCATCTAGACGCCACTATTAGGCCTCCGCTTAACCTTTGTTGTCCACCAACCCATGGTCCTTATAACATTAGACGTCAGCTAACTACAATCACTCAAACCTCTATCATCCGCTAACTACGATCCCTCCGACCACAACTTTGAACCATCATAGCCCGACAATGATCCCTTAGACCCCAAACGCCTGATTACGGCCCTTACGACCACCTTCACCAAACTACGGTCCTCAGACCACAATTTTCCAACTACGTTCCTTACGACCATCGTCTTTTATCAAATGTGGTCATTACGACATCCATCACCAAACTGTGATTCTTCCAATCTCCATCGCATGTTAACTATGATCATTCTAACCTCCTTTAACCACTAATTATGATCTCTTCAACCTACTTTGATTGCCCATTATAGTCCCTACAACCTTCATCCCCCCTGCCCCAGTTCTTAGACCACCATCGCTTGACAATGGTCCCCCCGACCTCCATCGATTGATTGCAGTCCCTCCGACCTCCGTCGCCCTCCTAAAGTCCTCTCGACCTCCGTTGCCTATTGACTATGACCCTTCAACCAGAATCACCCAGCTATATGTTCCATATTAACTCTATTGCCCGCCAACTATAGTTCCCCCGACCTCCATCACATGACTACAATCCCTCGAACGTTCGTCTCCCACTAAATATGATCTCGACGACCTCCCTGGCCCGACTACAGTCCCTTCAAACTCTATTGTCTGTCAACTACGATCCTCCGACCACTACTGTGTGACTATGGTCACTTCGATCTCCGTAGCCTGATCGTAGTCCTTGCAACCTTTGTAGCCCAACCACAATCCCTCTGCCTTCAGTCGCCTATCTACTATAGTCCCCAAAACACCATCGACCGACTATAGAACCTTTAACCTCCATCCCCAAACTACGATCTCTTTAATCTTCATCACCTAACTATGATTATTATGGCCTTTATAACTAGCCGATTACAGTCCTTCCAAACATCATTGCTTGATAATGGTCCCTTCAACCCTAGTCACCCGATTATGGCCCCTATGACATTTGTCGTCTAACTACAATCTCTTCTACCTTAGTCCAAAAACTAAAGTCCCTCCGTCTAACGTCGCTTGACCACGATCCTACCGATCAAAATGAACAAGTCAATGCTCTCTTGAGAATAACTCTCATATTATTGATTATTTAAACTCTAATTGTGTAATATTCTCTATACAATGTATATTTGTTACATTAAGCCAACACATTCCCCCAAGAAAGAGCATAATTTATAATGAACAACAAATTTTAGTGGAGTCATTGAAACAATTAAATATAAAATGGATAATTAATAATAATTAACTTAATTATTTTATTAATAGAAGTATTAATTAAATGAAGTAGTAAGTATTTGTTTTTTTTGTGTACAAGTTTATGTTCATTGACCTAAATGTAAAAAAAAAAAAAATCATTGTATCTTTAACTAAATAAATTATTTTACTCTTAGATCTTGTGTTCGATTGATATTAGATAGATTGATTTGAAATATTTTAGATTTTGAATGATGGATAAAAGGATAAAACTCAGGATGTTTGTAGAAATAAATAGTTAAAGTTGAATTATATATCCATTCAAATGGAGAATTTACAACAACCTCAAACTCATACATTGTTAGCAATTAATTCATAGGAGAATTTTAGTCCTGTAATTACAGTTTGAAATCTCTAATAAACTGTCTATATTGTTATGTTGGTCCAAATTTTTCTATTTTTTCATTATATGGTCCGTTTTTTGGGCAACAATGTCTACAATATGAGGGGTTTATTAATTTTAACTTTAATTAATATCAATAAATTGTTCTATAAATAATTAAATACAAAAAATTATTTAGTTATTCACCAATATAATTAATAATAAATTATTAAGTATTATACTAATTATCTAATTATTATTTGGATGTTATTTTAATACTAATTACAGTGATAATTAGTTAATTAGTTAAAAAAAACAAATCATTTGCTTATTTACTCTATGAAATATTTTATTAAATTTAAGTAGTATTTTAATTATAATTATATCTAAATTTATTTATTTAATAAATTAAGTATTCTATTTGTACAACACTAATTATCTAATTAATTATTTATATTTAAATTATATTAATTAAGTTAATTGGATTAATAATTACAATAAGGTATTTATCTGTGCTTGTCTAGGGTTTGCTTCATTTCTTTTCAATTTCTTCGGTGCTGTTCTGCGTCACGCCAGGCAAAGTTTTCAACGAGTCGATAGCTTATTCGCCTCCTTCGACGAATTTCTCTTCCCGTCGGATCGGAAGTCACGAAATTTTGAACGACGTTCGACCGGAAGTAAAGGCTGGAGCTCGCTCACTGCGAAGATAACGATCTTTCACCCTTTCGCGCTGCTCTTCGGCTTTATCCCGTAAATCCGCCGACCTATCGGATTTACCTTATCCAGGATTTAGGACTAAAATGTCCAAAAAGCCTTGAAGTTGAGTTAGACTGACGGTGATATTTATCTTTGCGTGTTTTTTGGCGTTTGGCTGGATTTAGCTCATGCATTCAAAGAGGCCCTGGGCATCTCCAACCGAACTCTATACACTCGTTTGCATTCAAGCGCCTGATCCTCCCGAACGGCATTCCGAGCCACAATTTGCATCCCTGAACAGTGCTACGCCAATATTGCCGTCGCACTCTTAACAAACGCAATTTTTGTGCGTAGAAAGTAGAGATGAGGAATAATATACACAGAGTATTATTTTTTTGGTGTTAGCAAGGAGTTCGGTTGGTGATGAATTACTATTTGAGATGTTTCTTACTGCATTTTTGAAGTGGAAAATGAGTTTTTCGGTTGGAGATGCTTATTTTAGCCTTTTAATGGCGACTGGCTAGTTATCATGGCAGATTGACAAGGAAGCTCGCTTTCTACTATCCTTGTTACCTTTTGTCTGCCTCTATCTGCATTGCATATCAAAAGGCTTCTAAATACTAGTGGCAAGTTTATCTTCTCACAACGCTCATTATTTTTGGGGAACTGAAGCATTGTTGTCAATGCTATTATCTGAGGTGCTTTCTTCTCTTTATGAGTTCCATACACAGCATGATGATGATGATTTAATGGTTAGCCACCATCCACACATGGATATATCTCTATGTGTCTTATTTTTGTAATCTGGAATCTTTGGATTTCCTGCAGCCTATTAGGCAACGAAAGCCGCCATTAAAATGGGGATTCATACATAGCTCTTTAGAAAGCTTCTATACTTGCCCTATCTAATGGATTTTCCTGTCATCTGACCCCTGTCCCTATTCTTGGTCTCTCATTGTTCTTTATTTTTCTAATTTAGTTTGTTCTTTTGGGTTCTTGATGTTTCATAATGAGCAGGATAGGATACATTATTCTCTCCAAGGTTCCAATGACATTACCCATTTTGAGTAGTTGTAGGTTTATATTTATAGCGGATCTGCATATGATATTGTTGTGGAAGAAGCATGACTCGTTGGGTTGTTGCACCAAGTTTTTTTTGCTGTGGCCAGCCATTATAAAATTTTAATTGCCAGTGCTTAACTATTTTATTAAGTGTTGATGCTGTGATGCATTGCATATTTAATTCTTCCATGGTCGAGTTCTCATAACTTTGATTGAGAATGATGAGGCATCAATAGGGGTGGAACTAGGAAGAGCTCTGATTGAGCAATTGTCCGTGCATCAAAGATACATGATATCCGCAAGTAACATATGCTTCCATAATTTTTTTTATAGTGACTGATATTCTGGAAATCAAATTTGTTATTCTCATTTTGCAATGTAAAACATCAAGGATGGCTTGAAAATTCTCAGGCAACCGATGTTCTGATGTCCCCTTTTTATGTTTGAGGTTAAAAGACCTTTAGAAAGCTGCTTATTTATTTATTTATTGTTGGAATTAAATAGTCATGTGATTCTCTCTTTCTCTTTCTTTCATGAAGCACGGTGCATTCACCATGGTATATATATACACACACATACATGCATGTATAGATATATACATACATATGTGTATGATATACTATTTGCAATCAAATTGTCCATTCATTTTATAGTTTTTTTTTCCCCGAGTAATGACATCTAGATTTCTCTTTGAAGAATTCTTTTGGTGATTGCCAACAAGTGACTAATCTTCTGGAAATCAAGTTTCTTATACTCGTTTTGCAATGTCGAACATCTAGGATGGCCTGAAAATTCTCATGCACGAGACGTTCTTATTTTCCCTATTTATGCTTGAGGTGAGAGGACCTTTAGAAAGCTGCATATTTATTTATTTATTGTTGGAATTAAGTAGTCATATCACGTTGCTGTAATAATGGTATATATGCACACACACATTGTAATAATGGTATATATGCACACACACATGTATGTATGATGTTTGAGTTCGTTTATTATTAGCTTGTTCAAGTTCGGTTTGTGTTTGATTCAGAGTTTTTTTGTTTGTGTTCACATTTGGTTTCTTTAAATTAGTGGTGTTCATGTTTGGTTCTTGTTCGGTTCGTTTAATGATTATCGAGCTTTAAACAAACAAGCCTTAACGAGCTATGTTCATGAACATATTTAACGAAATTTTGTACACTATCAGACAAGCACGTTCACGAACATTTGTAATGAGTATTCTTGGGCTATCAAATGAGCAAGATCATGAATATATACATAACTAGTATTTTTGAGCTACCAAATGAGCTCGTTCACGAATAAATGATTTATGATTCATCTTCTATTTGTTCATGAACATCTTAAACAAACAATCTAGCAAATATTGACAAATGTGAAATGTCTCTTGTTCATGAACAAATTCATTGTATTGAAGGTATAAAATAAAATGAAAATAAATTTATATTAAAAGCACTTCACGAGTTGTCTATTTAAAATGAAAATATGATTTATCTATTTGAATATATTTATTGAGCTTATTCATTAGTTCTAAATCGAACACGAATCGAGCTTGTTCACGAGCTTCAAATGATGTTGTTCGTGAACATAAATGAACCGAACACATTAGTGTTCAAGCTTGTTTATTTAAGGATTGAGCATTAAAAATGTTATTCAAGTTTGTTTGTATAGTTATTTAAACAATCACAAATGAGCTTTGATCGAATCGAGCAACGCGTAGCTCGTCAAACGTTTGGTTCTCTTGCAGCCCTAATGCTGGAAACTCAAGTGACGCTTCCTCTCCGTATTCATTACCTTTAGGGCTGCAAACGAACCGAGCCGAGCCGAGTATGTGAGTGTTCATGTTTGTGTTCATTTAATATCAGCTTGTTCAAGTTCGGTTCATGTTTGTTCGAGCTTTTGCGTTTGTGTTCATGTTTGGTTCATTTAAATTAAGGAGTGTTCATGTTTGGTTCATGTTCAGTTCATGTTCGTTTGTTTAGTGTTTATCGAGCTTGTTCGCGAACATATAACAATTTTTTTTAACTATCAAACAAACACGTTCATGAACATATCTATGAACAAACACATTTATAATAAAAGCAATTGTTTATGTAACAAAGGTAATGATTATTTATATTTATTAATTCTATAATCAAATATTAATTATTTTTATCGAGCTTATTCACGAGTTCAAAATCGAACATTAATCGAGCTTTTATTGAGCTTCTTATCGAGCTTAATGTCGAGCTTGTTCACGAACTTCAAATGATGTTGTTCGCGAATATAAATGAGCCGAACGCATTAGTGTTCAAGTTTGTTTATTTAAGAATCGAGTATTTAAAATATTGTTCAAGTTTGTTTGTTTAGTTAATTAAACGATCGCAAACGAGCTTTAATCGAACCGAACAACGAGTAGCTCGCCGAACGTTTGGTTCGCTTGCAGCCCTAATTACCTTATAAAGTCAAGAGCCTGTATCTCCATTCTATTTTTTATGCATGTTGGTGCAATTTCACAATCTCTCCATATGAAAGTAAAATTTAAATTGCACTGATGGGGGATAATGTTTTTCATTTACAGATGGAAATCGTATCTGTTGCCTGAAATATATTTTAAATGGCCTAATCATTTGGCAATTTTCAAGATTAGTGACATTCCCAATGTGCAGTGCTGTGCTGAAATTATCTCTTTTATTTGTGAAAAGTTGTGAGGGCAATGATGATGATGATTTAGAGTTTAGACTTCAACCATTGCTTACATATGGCAATTATGAGATATTGCTATGTTTCCCATGATATGGCATTTCTGGATGGCCTGGAGCATCTCAGGCAACCACATGTTCCATTTGCATGGGAATTAACTAGTGGCAAAGCTCTTCTTCTTATTTTATGTCAGTGTTTCATTGTCGTCTAAGTCTTCATTTTTTTTGTTCATCTTTTCTTCTCCTTCTCCCACTTCTTGTTCTTGCTCGTTATTCTTGGAGCTTAGTTATTTCAGTTGTTGTGCCTAGTTTCCTAATTATTTATTCACCAATAAAGTAATCTCCAGCTTCTGTTGCTATGACTGTGACAATATATCGATCATCAATTCTCGCTGCGTAGCTTTGCTATGTTTCTCTGGCTATTAGATGATGAACTTCTTTTGGAGAGGCCACGACAATTATTGCTAACCATTGACAATTTGGCTATGTTTAATTCTTACTCTACTCTAGTAATGAGGCATCAAGGATGGCATGAAGCTCTTCTAGCAACTTACTTGTAGTGCTATTAAATACTTCCCACAGTACTTTTTTTACCAATGTTGCTGCTACTACAAGAACCTACTTCTTTTTACTTGTTTACCTGCATGTTTTAACTGTGTCAGATTCTTTGCAGCAGTAGGAACAGGAGGCATTTGGTAGCAGGTAATTATTTCTATTTACTGGCTTGAATTTTTTTCTTTAATACATGCTGTCAATGCATGCTCCACAATCTATGTATCATTTTTACATTGCAAGGTCTTTAGCTTTCTAAGTGGATTCACCATATGATATTAAGTTGCACGCATCTTTTCTTACTCTCACATTCAAGACATTGAATCAAAGATAAGTGATACATTATTTGGTGACTTGTCAGCTCAGCACAATGCCATATTATTGGTTTCCGGCAACCTATTCAGTGGCTGATATGGTGAACTCGATTTGTTTTAAGTTTGGCCTTCTTTGGCATCGTGTGATGCATTAATCTTATGGATCATTTTTTAAAAAAGCGCTGAATTTGTTTTCACTCATTTTGAGTGTGATACAATCCTCACTTTTGAGGCATTCTGAAACTATTTTTATATTTTAAATTTAATTTTTATTGGTGTCATTTACTTGCTTGAAGTTGGAATCATAAGTTTACTACAGAGTAATTCTGGTGAAATGGTTTTTTTTTTGGAGCAGAAAATATATGAAAATAAAGTATCATTTTTTTAGATCTATTCTTGTGACATCATTTATTAGTTTTGGGCTTTAGGATGAAGAGATAGAAAATAAAAAGTAAAGTAGAACATTGTTCTATGATTATAGATGGGGGCATTTAAAGATTATTAACAAAAATATTTTTGAGAGCAAGATTCTAGATCTTAAGATTTTATCTGTGCATGAGGAAGATAATATTATGTGGGAAAAATAGCTTGTGATATTAAGAATGATGCAAAATATATACTTGGATTATCAAATGGAAAACTCCTAATAGTCAAAATTGTTAGTGGTAAAGTTAAAATGTGGAAGAAAAGATAACAAATAAGAAGATTGCTATCAAAATTAGTTTATATGTAAAAATTTTGATAATTATGAATGATATAAAGAGGCTTGTAAGGAGTGTGATGCAAAGATTTTAATTTTTAATATTTGTATAATACATTAGATACTAAGGAGGGTGAAAGATAAAAATGCAATATGTGAACGCCGTCTGGATACAAACTAGAATGCGCCACGTGACCCCTTAGCTCGGTACCGCGGGTCGGTATTGCTCGGCACCGCGGCTCGGCACCGCTAATGTGGCTGCTCCTGATTTGCCTCTGGACGTAGAGCTACGTTCCGTGTCCGCACAAAATAATTTCACTCTCCGCGTAGGAATTAAATTTTGCGATTGTAACAAGTCTAGCTTCTTTCCTTTGCAATAACTTTTGGTTCTTATAATTGTGCACCCAACTTTTTCTGAATCTTTAGTTTTGGCAGCTTGGATTGGACAGTTTGGATAAGGTTGAGCTTATGGTTCTTGTTCAAGTTTGAACATTGCTTGCCATTCTTGTTCGAGTTTGAGCATTGCTCCCCATTTTTTATTAGACGACTGATTTGTGCTGCATCTTTTGCCTCAAGAAATCACTAAAATTTGCATATTATTTTTGTGGTAACATTCTCTTTGATCAAGCAGAACCAAGTGTCTAATTATAATGGTGTTGTTTCCTATGATATATATTCACTTGTGGCTCTTGGGAAGGGTTTCTTCTTAGCCTTGGGAGCTGCTATTAGGTCTCTGTATAAAGCCAGCAGCTCGGTTTTAGTGAATACATATCCAGTTTCTCTTATATTGAATGGAGTTGCATAGGGGAAAAAAAGAAGACGGCATTGATGGATGAGTGGGAGAGAAAGAGGTAGAGAGAGGACAGGTTATTATATATTTGAAATTGAGAGGGAGATTTAGACATGAAGTGTCTTTCACTTGTTGGGATAGTGATTGATGTTTTAGTTGGTAACAAGGAACCGTTGTTTGGTCCTGTTTTCATCGTAATTTCTATGACGGTACTCTATGAGACGGAAGTTGTTAGTGTTGGACTAATGCAGTGACAGAAGACCATATATATAATGGATTTTTATGTATGCTTGTGCATTCATGAATGATAATTTGAATCTTAATGGGCCACAATTTAGTTAAAGGGCTTGACCCCACGTAGTGGGAATAGGGGTTTATGTTGTTGTTGCTGCTGCTTCTGCATTCTTACAATGACTTGCTATGAAGAGAAAAATGGAACAGCACTGAATCGTGATAATATTTTTTATTTTTATATGGCAATTTTATAATTAGATCTTTTTTTTCCTCATTAAAAACAGTTCCTAATGATATGGCAGTTATCAAGATTTGTGCCATAAACATAACATGTACTAGTGTGTTGTGATTATTTCTTCTAAGTGAAAGTTTGGAGGGCCATCTTGATGATTTAAAATTTAGCAGCAACAACAGTAAGGCTTTATCCCATTTCGTGGGGTCGGCTACATAAATCTTTTTTCTTCATTGTGTCTTGTTAAAGGTCAAATTCTCATTTAAATCTAATAAAGAAACTAAGAAAGGTCATTTATATTATTTTCTAATTAAGTCTTTTTACGTCTACCTCTACCTTTTCTAACATAAGCCAAATCTAGAACATCTACTCTTTTAACCGGTTCGGAAGGCCTCCATTTTATGTGACCAAACCATGTAAGGTGACTCTCTGATCTTGTCTTCCACTGGAGCTACTCTTAACATTTTCATGTATATGCTCATTGCATATCCTGTCTTTAAAAGTAAAGCCGCTCATTCACTTGCATCGTCATCTCTGCAACACTTTACTTAATATTATACTTTTATTCTAATGGCTAACATTTTGCATCATAAAGTATTGCAAGTCTCACGACCATCTTATAGAATTTTTCCTTTAAGTTTGAGGGGCACTTTTCTGTCAGACAACATACTAGAGGATTTAGAATTTAGCCTTTGGTTTTAAATGGATATCATGGAATTTTTCAATGTTTCCTTTGGCTTGTTTGGATGATTTGGAGTTTCTCAGGCTACCACAACTGACATACGATGGTAATTCAAGCTAAGCCAAGCATTTTCGCTTGTCTGATGTCGTGGAATCATTTTCATCATCTTAGCCTTCTTTTTCTTGTTCATTCCTTCTTCTTCTTTCCTTTTGGGATTGTGATCCATGTCGTTGAGTTTTTTTTGGTGTATTTAGCGTGAAAAAAATATTGTTTGCCTGATTGATTTAAACACTCCTATTTCATTGCTGTAAAATTTGGAGGCCTTATCTCCATTCTAGTTTTAAGGTGTTGGTGGAATGACAGTCTTGCTATGAAAAAAGAAATTGAACTTTTGTTGCAGAATAAAATACTTCCGATTTTCCGAGGGATGTACTATCAGTAGCATTGATTCCTCCTTGAAATACAATTCAGAAGGCCTAATCATTTAACAGTTTTGAAGATTAGTGCCACACTTATAAAAGGTAAATAGAGTATGAATATATCTTTTATGTGTTAAAAATTGTGAGGAAGATTATAATTATGGTGATTAGAAATAAGAGTGTAAAGTGTTTCAAATGCACGAGTTTTAAAAATACTAGTTTTTTTGTCTGAAGTAAAAAAAAAAGGGATTTACATACATATCACTTTATATTATGCTATTTACATTTCTAATACTTAAAATTTTAATATTTCAGGTCTTACATCAATAGATCAAATATTGGTGTAGGAAATAAAAATTAAAATTTATTAGGATGGTATGGGTGGTAGGAATATATATGTTATTTAAATTGCTGCACTCAAATGTTCTTAAATTGTGAAACTCTTATCGGTAACTGATAAGTGTTATTTAATAAGAGTTATTTGAGATATACTTACAAATCTTTATAATAACAAAAGCTACGATAAGAGTTATTAAAATTGTTAGGACTTTCTATTTATAGGCACATTTATTTTTTACTTTCTACTGTCAGTGAATGCTACTGCGTATTGTTTATACTCTTCAATACAAGGTTTTTAGCTTTCTTAATGGATTCACCCTACAATATGTCACATTGCTGGCATCTCTCTCTCTCTCTCTCTCTCTCTCTCTCTATCTGCATCTCGCCTCTCTCGCTCTCTTTCTTTCATTAGACTGCCACATTTTTATTTTTCATCAAGAACAGCCCGAAGCGCTAAGGCTTTGAAGGTGGCACATAAAGGTAAAAAAGTTAGATTTAAAGAGTTTTGGGTGATATTCTACTTTGTTTATCGTTTCTTTTTACCTCTTCCTTGGTTTACTGGCAGAGAAATAAGCCTCATGAGGCAACCTGTGTAGACATCATGATTTTTGCCTTTTATGGTTATAGCTGAGAGATCAGAGTGGAAACGTGTTCTGAACTTTTCTGTGAAGTCTTAGCAAATCAATCTTGTTCTCGAGTTTGTCGGTGACTACACAGCTCACTTTGATCTGATGGTTGTTGGCTTGAAAAAAAAAAAAAAAAAAACAGTCGTTGATTGGAATCCCAGTTGTGGTCTGCTTTCCTTCTATCTTGCAATCCTGCATGCCCTGGAATTGCGGCAGCTGCACTTTAATAAAATATGAAGCTCACTAAGGCTTCGTTTGGGACGGCTTTCTTACTGCTTCTAAATGTGGTGCATTGAACTACCAAACTATATGTACGCAAGTCTGGACTTGAGATTTATAACTTGATTTCTTTGGGTCAAGGTTTAAAATTGCGTAAATAAGCCTCGAGGCGGTTTTCGTCCGTGAGGCGAGGCGTAAGCCTCGAGGCGGTCTGAGGCGTAAGCCTCACGGACACAGAATTGCGTAAATGAAAAATTAAAGATTTTAGCAGGAAAATAATGGCAATATTGTATCTTACAATAAAAACATCTAAATGATATATGGAAATAGTGGAAAGTAAGAAAGTAGATGCAATAAAATCATGTCCCAATGTACAAAATCACAAAATCTTAGTTTAACAAAACTCCCAAAGTACAAAAAACATATAAAATGCAATCATATCCCATCACTAAATGGGTCTTCAAGCATGTACCGCTCAGTACCGAGCATGTACCGCTCAGTACCGAGCTTGTACCGCTCAGTACCGAGCTTGTACCGCTCAGTACCGAGCTTGTACCGCTCAGTACCGAGCATGTACCGCTCAGTACCGAGCTTGTACCGCTCAGTACCGAGCTTGTACCGCTCAGTACCGAGCTTGTACCGCTCAGTACCGAGCGGTACTGGTTCGGTATCGAGCATGTACTGAGCGGTACCGAGCATGTATTGAGCGATACCGAGCTTGTACTGAGCGGACGAATGAAAGAAAGCCGAATCAGGAGTTATTCAAGCTTTCGTTACTGCACGTCAAAGCCAAGGCCACAACACCGCGTATCTGCTCTTCCGACCTAACCGATGCCTGAACGTTTCCTGCACTCACAACTTCGGCTTCGTTTCTTTCCCTGCATCGTCTCCTTCCGACTTCGTCTCCTATACTCACGGCTTCGTCTCCTTACCTCACAGCTTCGTCTATTTCCCTCACGGCTTCTTCTCTAGTTCGTCTTTCAATTCTCACAGGAAGCCCTAATCCTATACGCGAATACACGACTCAATGCGGACGCCTCGTCCGCTTTTTTAATGGTTGATTTTAAGTAGGTAAGACCATTTGGATGAGGCATACGCCTCACCCATAATTGCGCAATTGAGGCGCGCCTCACACAGGGTGAGGCGTACGCCTCAATCAGTGTCCAAATTGCGTGCGCCTCGAGGCGCTTTTGGATAGAATTGCGCAGAGGCGCGCCTCAAGGCGCGCCTCTTATTGCGCAATTTTAAACAGAGCTTTGGGTGCACAATTAACTTTTCAGAAGGCATTCAAACATTACTATCTTTAAAATTTTTTATTAGAATTGGGATACTAGTGAAGAATTCTATCTCACATTTAAGGCAAAGTAGTCCATTAACATTCGAAGCCCATGCACATAAAAAAATATCAGTCTCATCATTCTTAACTTTTAATGCAAAATCATCATAAGTGGACTTGACTCACTAGCCTCGGCTCCTCAACTATTCTTTTACCCTCTATATCCAACTTTACCTAAGGCTGCAATAGTTGTGTTGTGATGCGATTGATCTATGGCATTGGAAGTTATTGCATTTGAATTATTTGAGCACTTGGTTATGTCATTGTTTCAACTCTCGAGTGGCAATAGTTTCACTATGCATGATTTTAAAGTTTTTATCTTTGGAGTCAAAGGCATATGGCTAATGATGTTGATGGACAATATAATGAAATGGTTAATTATCAACAGTTAATTCCTCTTCAAGTGATTATGGTGTGGTATCCAATCAAAAGATTAGAAATTAATTGTGAACCCTTGCAGCAGTGCTATTTTTGCTGTGTGGGTGTTTCTTTCTCATTTCGTGTGTTTTTCTAATAATAAGTGATGTGCTGTATGGCTTGAATTATCTTTAGCTTTCTAAATGGATTTACCATAAGATAGTATGTTGCTTACGTTTTTCCTCTCTCTCATTCTCTACATTGAATGAAAGATGAGTGATACGTTATTTGGTGACACGTTACTACGTTTCTTCTGTCACGACCCGACCCGACCGGGATGGATCCCGCCCGCACCGGGTCGCGACCGGAACGAAACGAACAGATTGACCAGGATCTGGCTTTGGAATTTGTTTCGGAATTGAATGTTCCAAATATTTCAACTCGAACAGACCCACAGACACAGAGCTACTATGAATCGTCAATTGAAGCGGAACAAAACATTTATATTTTCTTTTTCTCAAAACAATCGTCTACGAATACAGTACATGGCTTTTAGACAGAAAGAAAGACAGAACAGAAAAGCCATGACTGTACAAAAATCAAAAGTACAAAATACCTATACTGATCAGACTCTGAAATCTAGTCCTGGACCTCCTTCCCTTTCCCAGAACCTGAAAACCACCAGAAAACAAGAGTGAGCTCAACAGCTCAGCAAAGCAACAAACCTCCATCAAAACTCTTAGAATCCAAAACCAAACACATCAGACAGAAATTCGTACAGAAATCAGAACAGAATCAGACAGATATCAAATCGGACAGATCAGAACGAAACGGATCAAATCAGAACATATACGGACAGATCAAATCAGACAGAACTGAACTGAACAGATATCAAATCAAACAGAACTGTACGGAAACAGAAAACGTATCAAATCAGAAACAGAACAGATCAGGCATATCACATTAACGGAATCAGAATCGTACAGAAATTAGAAATTCTGATCTTATCAGAACAGAACAGAATCGTGTCATACAGATTCGATCAAATCATATATATTAATTTAGCACATAACAGATAATAGAACGGATTCCTTGACACTGACAGAATCTCAACGGATTCTGGCCCCTTATGCCTCCCTTCCCAGACACTGACAGAATCTCTCGGATTCTGGCCCCTTATGCCTCCCTTTGTGCTCACGGCACCAGAACAGATGTGCTTATAGCACCAGAACAGAATTCATCGGATCCGGAACAGAACAGATATCAGATTTCATATTGAGCTTATTTCAGATTTCCCAGACACTGACTGAATCGCTGAGGATCCAGGCCCCTTATAACTCCCTTTTTATAGCATATACAGATAGTATATCAATTCAGAAGAAATCCGGACAAATCAGAAATCAGACAAAAATCGGGCAGCATAACGGCAGTATACGGAATTTACTCAATTTTCTTGCAAAATCACAAAATGCCAAATTTGCACAGAATATAGATAACAACATTTCAGAACATTTATTCTACTGCTCAGCAATTTTTAGACTACACAGAAAAATCCAGTCGACGAAAAACACCGTCGAATAAAAAATACCCTGACAAAAATCTTCAGAAAATAACCAAAATGTGCACACTCGGCACGTCAACAACATACAGAAAGTTACGCGGTAAAAACTGAATCAGACGGAAAATACGGACGAAAAACACCGACAAAAATCAATTCCGGACAGAAAATACCGCCAAACACGACGGTTCTGAAAATTGAGAAAGGCGGAATGTGCCTTACCTTGCGTACAACAATTTCCTGAACAGTCTCTTTGGACGAAAACAGCTCCGCGTCGCCCGAAAATGAACTTTTCCAAAAAGCTTTTCGACTTCCTCTCTCCTCAGAAAAATCAGATATTTTATTTTTATTTTCTCTCTCTTCAAAACGACTGATTTCAGGTTTATCATACTCAGATCGGCCCGGCCGATCGCAAGATTGTCCTGGGACGATCAGACCAAAATCCATCGGCCTGGACTTTTCCCAGGGCTGTTCTCAGGACGATATTTTGAACAGTAAAGATCGGCCTGGACGATGTCCCTATCGGCCCGGCCGATACCTACAGGAAAATCACCTGAAGCAATCTGGGCAAATTCTGGAGCAAATCTTCCACTGATCGTCCCAGGACGATCCCAGATCGTCCTGGACGATCCTGGAGCAAAAACAGCACTTCACATCTTCAATGGTGGTTTTATATTGTAAGCAGTTTTTTGGTATGAAATTTTTTTTTAAATTGATTTTGTTTGTTGTTCTCTTCTCATAGAGATATTGATGATGGTTGATATTTTGCTCAAGTTATAATATTTATTGAGAAAGGGATCGTTTAAGAATCAACGGTATTCAAGGAGATCTTTTGGAGCGCTAGTGCTTGTAATTTGAGGGAATGTTTTTCTCCTCTCTTTTCCTATGTTGTCTATGGTGTTGTTTTGCAACAACAAGTAGGATTTAATGTCTATGTCCTATTAAGTATTAAATTTAATTTTAAATATCGAAAATTATTTGGGAAGATAACTGTTAAATCTTGCTTGCTAGTTCATTAAAAAATTAATTTTAATTTTTATTTTAAGTATAATTTTAATTACTTTCAAGAAATTGAAATAAATAATTATTTAATTTTAAAATAACTTATTAATTTTAAATTTGATTATATATTGAAAGAGAAGAAGAAAAAAATGATAATTTTTGTTGTTATTTATGAATTAAGTATAAATTATTAATTTTCTATTGTTAATGAGCTATGACTACGGTTAAAATTAAATTGTCATTTGACGATTCTTTCCTGTTGAATCCCAACTCATGTCAGTTCGCCATTCTCGTTTTAGCTTATATTAATTAAGTTCAATTAGAATAAGTAGATGAATTTCTTTGCATAGGCTTCTACGGTTTTGCTTTACATCTTCTCTATTTCGTCGTTGCTGTTCGACTTTGTTGCTTTGCATGAGGCAGGGTTTTTGCACGAGTTGCTTCTTCGGCTCCTTCGTTGCTGGTTGACTTCGCTCGCTCGACGACGTTCCCTTCCTTTCGGGTCGAAAGTCTTCGCATTTTAATTGGAAGTAACTACTGGGAGCTCGCTCGCTGCAAAGGAATTTATCTTTCTCCCTTTCCCTCGCTTCTTCGGCCAAATCCCAAATATTGTAAATCAGCGAAATTTCAGGATTTTTAGAAAGCTGCTTATTTTGCAAATACTCAATAATGTAATCATCTAGATTTCTATTGGAAGAATTATGCTCGTGATTGCCAATAAGTTACGGATCCGCACATGGATATGGTTTCTTATAACATCAAGGATGGCCAAAAGATTCTCAGGCAACCGATGTTATGATTTTCCCTATTTATGCTTGAGGTGAGAGGACTTTTAGAAAGCTGCTTATTTATTTTTATTTTTTTGTTTGTGTTGAAATTTAATTGTTATATTGCTCGCTAATCTCTCTCTTTCTCTCCTAGTCGTGGTCTCCCATTCTTCTTCTTTACTTATGGAATTTAGTCAGTTGTTTTGGGTGTTTCGTAATGTGCAGGGTAGGATGAATTATTCTCTTTGAAGTTCCAATGACATTCTGATAGGAAACACTTTGATATCTCAAGTATTTCCTTTCAATCTTCGGAAAGCAGCGAGCTTCTACACAAAAATCTGCAAAAAAACACGAAAACAGTAAATAATTTGTATTATTTGATGAAAGGGAGACGGAAAATAGGAATATACAATTGAGCCTCTATTCGAGAGGAGGATTGAGCTCTCCCTAATCTCTAGACGCCGCTAGAGCCCAAAAGAAAACATAAATCTAAAATATCTTAAATTTCAGCCAAATTCAAGATGTCATAACCCTGGGAAAACAAAATATTTAATGCATACAAATCAAAAGGAAATCACTAAACAGTCTCTACATTCAAATTTCCCTCCCAACACCCTAAAAAATCCTTCCTAAAAAGTTTGTTTGGCTCATGCAGACCGAATGGCTACCGAATGAGGCGGAGATCTTCCGCCTCGGTTGCGCTTGGCCGGTCCTGCATGGACCGGTCTAAAACATTCTAGTTTTGAGTAGTTGTAGATGTATATTTATTGTGGATCAAAATCAACATATGATATTGTTGTGGAAAAAGCTCACCTCGTTGGTTTTTGCACCATGTTGTGTTGTTGTGGCTGTTATTAATTTTTTATTGCCAGTGCTTATTTGTTTTATTAAGACTTGATGCCCTAATGCATTTGCCTATTTGAATCTTCCATGGTTGAGTTCTCATCTCTTTAATTGAGAATGGTGAGGCATCAACATTGACCTTATATTCCGCAAGTAATAGATGCTTCCATTTTTTTAATTTGGGCTTGAGCAGGTAAGGACAGCCTGAAAGCTTTCTCTTTTTTCTCGTTTTCTCTTTTTCTATGATAAAGTTAAGGAGTTGTCTTTGGATATCTCTTTATTGAAGTTCCTTGAAACAACTTTGGTAATTCAAAAGGATTTTAATCCATTCCCCCCCTCTCTCTCTCTCCTATACACACACATGCACATACATACAAACTTAATATGCATATTTGGATTTTTACATGCATATATGTATGATAATCTACTTGCAATCAAATTTCTCTTAACTTGAAAAAATATTGGATTTTTGTGGACAATGTGGAGAAATGTAAGGACCGTGAGACATTTTTACAATTAGTGGCCGAGAGTTATAGTTGTCTTTTGTTTAACTCAGTAATGTAATCATTGAGATTTTTCTTGGAAGAATTCTGCTGGTGATTTCCAACAAGTGACTGATCTTCTTGAAATCAGGTTTTAGTATAATCATTTTGCATTGGTGAACATCAAGGATGGCTTGAAAATTCTCAGGCAACCGATGTTATGATTTTATCTATTTGTGCTTGAGTTGAGAGGACCTTTAGAAATCTGCTCATTTATTTATTTATCATTTTTGTGCTTGAATTTTGTAGTCATATTGCTCTATCTTTCTCTCTCATAAAGCATGGTGCAGTAGCCATGGGAACTTGTTGAGCCTTTTTTTCATTATATAGATATTAAATTTTTGATGAAGAAGCATAGAGAGTAAGGAGAATCTAAATATGATATTTATTTATTTAGAGAAAGCATATGATAAAGTTTAAAGAGAAATGGCCTGGAGAGTTCTGGAAATGAAAGGAGCTTAGAATGTTTATATTCAAGTCATTAACAGTCTATATACAGTTGTTATTAGTTGTCGTCTAAGGTGACTCTCTAATCTTCTCTTCCACTCGAGCTACTCTAATATATTCACATATATGCTCATTTCATATATTGTCTCTAAAAATAAGGCCGTTCATCCACCTCAGCATCCTCATCTCACAACACTTTACTTAATATTATGTTTCTTTTTTAATAGCCAACATTTTCCACCCTAAATCATTGCTTGTCTCAACACCATCTTATAGAAATTTTCTTTTAAATTTGAGAGCTATCCCACAACATACCTGAGGATTTTGAATTTAGCCTTTGGTTTTAAATGGTTGTTATGGAATTTTTCAATATTTCCCATGATATAGCATGTCTGGATGGCCTGGAGTTTCTTAGGCAACCACAACTAACATACGATGGGAATTTAAGCTTAGGCAAGCATTTTGGCTTGTCCGATGTAATGTTTTAATTGTCATCATCTTAACCTTGTTTTTCTTGTTCACTTCTTTTTTTTCTTCTTCTTCTTTCCTTTTGGGATTGTGATCCATCTAATTGAGATTGTTTTGGCAGATTTAGTGCGAAAAGAGTTTTGTTTACCTAATTGATTTAAACCCTCATATTTCATTGCTGTAAAAGTTTGAGGCCCTGTCTCCATTCTAATTTTAATGTGATGTTGGAATGGCATTCTTGCTATAAAAAAAGAAATTGAAATTTCGTTGAATAAATTACTTCCGATTTACTGAGGGATGTACTATCAATAGCATCGGTTCCTCCATGAAATACAATTCCGAAGGCGTAATCATTTAACAGTTATATAGATTAGTGCCACACTCATAAAGGGTAAATAGTGTATGATTATCTCTTTTATGTGTTAAAAATTGTGAGGAATATTATAATGATGGTGATTTAGAAATAAGTGTAAAGTGTTTGATATGCATGAGTTTTAAAAATATTGTTGTTTTGTCTATAACAAAAAAAGCGGATTTACATTATAAGTGTTAAACTCTTATCATTAAATTGCTGCACTCGAATGTTTGTGAAGCTCTTTTCAGTAACATATAAGTGTTATTTAGTAAGAGAGTCATTGAGATATACTTACAAATTCTTTGGAATAATAAAAAAAAAGCTACCTTAAGAGTTACTAAAATTGTTAGGATTTTCTATTTATAGGTCCATCTATTTTTTAGTTTCTGCTTTCTGCTGCATTTTTTTAGTTCTCTGCATTACAATGTCTTTAGCTTTCATCTCATATATATATATATATATATATATATATATATTATTTGAATTGCTGCACTCAAATGTTCCTAAATTGTGAAACTCTTATCGGTAACTTATAACTGTTATTTAATAAGAGTCATTGAGATATATTTTCCTAAAATTTTCTTTGAAGTCTTAGCAGATCAATCTTGTTATTGACTTTATCCGTGAACACGCAGATTACTTTGATCTGTAGGTTGTTGGCTTGAAAGTTAAAAAAAAAAAAAACTTTGTCGGTAATTGGAATCCCAATGTGGTCTGCTTTCCTGCTAGCTGGCAATCCTCCATGCCCTGGAATTGCGGCAGCTGCACTTTAATAAAATATGAAGCTTACTAAGTGTGGTGCTTTGAACTGCCAAACAGTCTGAAGCAGGTTTCAGTTATGCATTATCTTACAAATTTAAGAGCCTCCGGTTCCACTCTATTTCTTTTTTATGTTGGGAATTTTTCTCACAATCTGTCCATATGAATGGGAAATTTAAATTGCACTGATGGAGGATTATATTTTTCATTTATTTATGGAAAACCTATCAGTTACCTCATCTCTATCTTAAAATACAATTGAAAAGCCCTAATCAGATAGCATTTTCAAGATTAGCGGTATACCAAAAACATATAGTGGCTATGATTTTCTCTTCTATGAGTGAAAGTTTTGAGGGCAACGATGGTGATAATTTTGAATTTAGCTATTTACTGCCCATGATTTATCCACTCATTTGACATCTTTTTAGTCTTTAAAATAATACTACAAAGTTTAGATAGTCGAAAAATTCCGTCATCTCCTAAGCATTTGTACACCTCTATTGGAATGTCATAAGGTCAAACAGCTTTTTCACACTTCATTATCTTTAAACCACTATAACTTCAGTTTTATTAATACGTCGATAAAAACAAAAGTCTATTATTTTCGTTTATGATGCTATGGTCACGAAAATCAACCGTATTCTCGCAATCTTTAGTGAAAAGTTTAGCAAAATTTCTTATCCATCTTTGTTGAATATCTTCTTCTAATGAAACCACTTTATGATCTTCATCCTTAATGCACTTCACTTGAACTAAATCCTCACTACTATCTCTTTGTTTGGCTAAATTATAAATCTATCTTTCGCCATCCTTAATATCTAATCTATTATGTAAATCATTAAAATTTAAATCTTTACATTGTATATTGCTTTTTTGACTCATTACACTAATGACCCCCTTAAATAGGGTATTTGTTAGTCTATGCTGACCTTAAAGCAGGATAGCTTTGGAAGAAGTTAAAACAACGAGAAATAGAAAAGTTAAAACATTATGGATCTTGTACTATTAAATCTGCTTATATGTTTAATGCAATGTTAGAAGATGCCTAATTCTTTTGTTGACAGTTGCATGCTCCCTCTCAGAGGATGCTTATTGCTTTTGTTGACAGTGACAGGGGTGCTGGGGTGCTATCTTTATGTTGTCTTTAAGGCAATTAGGTTTTGATGTGGAAGATAATGTTACTATTTATATATCTATGCATGTGAGTTTTACTTTCTATGTATTGGTGAAGGTTTCATATATTGTGTGGATTCTGTTCCTTTTTGAAAGGGCATCTTTTTAGCCTATGCTGACCATCAAGAGGGATTGCCTTGGGAGAGAAGAGCAGTGAAAATAGTGAGAGAGAGAAAAGTTGTGTGTTGTGAGGGCAACTATGGTGATGAGGGAAATGAAATGTCCATATATTTATTATGATATGGCATGTCTGGATGGCCTGGAGCTTCTATGGCAAGTACATCTCGCATTAGGATGGGAATTAAAGTGTAGAAAAGCTTCTCTTCTTGTCTTATGTCATGGATTCATTGTTCTTCTTCTACTACTTATTCTTGCTCAAGAGTCGAGGATCATAGTTCATTCAGTTGTTATGGCTAGCTCCCTAATAATCTCTTCTCTAATAAAATCTCCCCCAACTTCTGGTGATTTTACTGTTACAATATATCCAGTATCAATTCGTTTGGAGAGGCAGTGACAATTAGTTTCTCTGGCTACTAGTTGATGGATTTAGTTTGGAGTGGCAGTGACAATTATTGCCGATAATTTGGCCATGGTCAATTCTTCCTTTACTCTAGCAATGAGGCATTAAGGATGGCATGGAACTCCTCTAGCAACGTACTTGTAGTGCTATTAAAAACTTCCTACTGTACTGCTTTTACAAATGTTGCTGCTACTATAAGAACCTACTTCTATTTATTTGTTTAGCTGCATGTTCTATGCTTTTCTCAAATTCTTTGCAACAGTAGGATCAGGAGGCATTATTTTGCAACATGCTTGCAACCACATTATTGCTGATGCTCATTATAGAGGCTGTGATGATTTCTCTTCTCTAAGATTCTTTCTATTTTTTTAATATACGCATATATATGTTGGAAAGCATATACTTTTGCAATTATGGCTGTCATGTGTTTGCTTATCTCTTTTGGTCAACCTTCAAGGCTAGGTTTTTATATTTTATGAATGTGGGCGCTACTTGCACTTTTTAATGAGGTGGTAAGCAATACGATTAAAGTTTTTATCACCCCTGAATGCTCTCTTTTGTTGAGTTTGAAGCTTATTTCTTTATAAAAGAAAATTGGGAGCACAATTTTTGTTGCAGGTCATTTTGCAGTGCATCCAACATTTGCGGGTTATGTAATTAAGGACATTTTTTGGATTTTATTCTATTTTCAGCTACCTTAGTTTTTATTTACGAAGAGGTGAGTGCCATCTTTATGTTGTATTCAAGTCAATTAGGTTGTGATGTGGTAGATAATGCTACTCTCTTTATGTATCTTTGCATGTCAATTTCACTTTTTATGTATTTGTGAGGTATAACAAATGTTTTTACAAGGAATCCGTTGCTGCTAAATATTTATTTTCAACGATTATTTTTGAATGATTGATGAAAACTATTTGTTAAGATAGTGATGAGCTTGATGATATCAATAACATCCTTATCTGAATGGTGTGGAACTATTTGATTTGTCTCTCTGGAGTGGTCCAAATGAAAACTTCATTCGCAAAGGTGATGATTATGGTGATGATGGTCTCTTTAGCCAAAGTTAATGCTTGCCTGCCTCAGCACTAAGGGTGTGAATTAGTCGATCTAGAGCAATTTAAGTGTTGTCAAATGAGCAAAAAATTTGTGTTCAGATCTTTAACTTATCTTGCAAAGCAAATAGCTGTTTACAGTCATAAAGCATATTTGTAAAGTTAGATGTAGCAATTTAGTTTATGAAGGGCAACAATGTGGTTTATGAACTGCGAGTACTTTTGTATATGATTTCTAAATCTCATATATTTAGTCCTTGCTTTATAAATTTTCTCATTAGAATCCTTTGGAAAATTTATCTTTATTCTCTGTTGTTTTACCGATCCCCTATTTTAATTTCTGAGAAATTCAAGGAGTAAAACTCGTTCCATTTCTAGTATATTTTCTCAGTTCCTTCTATATTTTCATTGAAAGGTCTTAGAAATCTTTTTTTTATTTAGTTTTCTTTTTAATTATTTTTTTATTTTTTAACTTTGATTTTTGTTGTGGATTTTATAACTGTGCACCCAATGTTTCTGAATCTTTTTTTTTGGCAGCTTGGATCGGATAGTTTGCGAGCTGATCTTGCATGAGTTTGAACATTGTTTCCCAGTGTTTGTTAGACGACATATTTGTACTGCATCCTTTGCCTCATGAAATCTCTAAAGTTTGCATATTATTTTTATGGTTTTGTGGCATTCTCTTTTATCTTAGATCAAGGTTTAAAATTGCGTAAATAAGCCTCGAGGCGGTTTTCGTCCGTGAGGCGAGGCGTAAGCCTCGAGGCGGTCTGAGGCGTAAGCCTCACGGACACAGAATTGCGTAAATGAAAAATTAAAGATTTTAGCAGGAAAATAATGGCAATATTGTATCTTACAATAAAAACATCTAAATGATATATGGAAATAGTGGAAAGTAAGAAAGTAGATGCAATAAAATCATGTCCCAATGTACAAAATCACAAAATCTTAGTTTAACAAAACTCCCAAAGTACAAAAAACATATAAAATGCAATCATATCCCATCACTAAATGGGTCTTCAAGCATGTACCGCTCAGTACCGAGCATGTACCGCTCAGTACCGAGCTTGTACCGCTCAGTACCGAGCTTGTACCGCTCAGTACCGAGCTTGTACCGCTCAGTACCGAGCTTGTACCGCTCAGTACCGAGCATGTACCGCTCAGTACCGAGCTTGTACCGCTCAGTACCGAGCTTGTACCGCTCAGTACCGAGCGGTACTGGTTCGGTATCGAGCATGTACTGAGCGGTACCGAGCATGTATTGAGCGATACCGAGCTTGTACTGAGCGGACGAATGAAAGAAAGCCGAATCAGGAGTTATTCAAGCTTTCGTTACTGCACGTCAAAGCCAAGGCCACAACACCGCGTATCTGCTCTTCCGACCTAACCGATGCCTGAACGTTTCCTGCACTCACAACTTCGGCTTCGTTTCTTTCCCTGCATCGTCTCCTTCCGACTTCGTCTCCTATACTCACGGCTTCGTCTCCTTACCTCACAGCTTCGTCTATTTCCCTCACGGCTTCTTCTCTAGTTCGTCTTTCAATTCTCACAGGAAGCCCTAATCCTATACGCGAATACACGACTCAATGCGGACGCCTCGTCCGCTTTTTTAATGGTTGATTTTAAGTAGGTAAGACCATTTGGATGAGGCATACGCCTCACCCATAATTGCGCAATTGAGGCGCGCCTCACACAGGGTGAGGCGTACGCCTCAATCAGTGTCCAAATTGCGTGCGCCTCGAGGCGCTTTTGGATAGAATTGCGCAGAGGCGCGCCTCAAGGCGCGCCTCTTATTGCGCAATTTTAAACAGAGTCTTAGATTTAAATGAGAATTTTACTTTTAACTGGACACAATGACGAAAAAGGGTTCATGTAGCCGACCCCATATAGTGAGACAAAATCTTGGTGTTGTTGTTGTTGACATTCTCTTTTATGGAGTAAAAAAAAGAGGTCTTATTAATTTCGGGTAGTTTCATATATTTTCTACCGACCCCTTGAGAAAGGGTATTTCTTAGTGCACGCTGACCTTAAAGCAGAAGAACCTTGGGAGAGTTAAAACAGTGAGAGATTGAAAGTTTAAAAAATCATGAATAATGTATTATTATGTCTGCGTATGATGTTTGCTACTCGGTTGAAATTAATGCATATCCTCTCCCTTCTGTTATTGTGATTGGATAACAGCTAGCATTTAGAGATGGGCGGGAGTAAAAGAGGTTTAGAGAAGGCAAATTAGCATATATTTGAAATTTATAGTGGGATTAAGAGAGATATAGTGTCTTTCACATGACCTGATTATTTTTTTTTTGGTATCAATGAACTGTTGATCATCTTATTTTTTTTTATAATTTCTATGTAGATTTTCTATAAATGCAATTCTTATCGGTGGAAAGTAGTTTGTGATAGTTGTGAAATTCTATGTTTAATGCAATGTTAGAAGATGCCTGATGCTTTTTGTTGACTGTAGCACGCTCCCTCACTTTCTTTCTCTCTCTTTTAGCATAGGCGGATCTTATACTTCTGCTCTTCTCTCGACAAAGATATTGGTCGACCGACGTTTTACGTCACCACACCATCTAAGACAACTCTCTAAAATTATTTGCCATTAGAGATAGTCTAACCTTTTCACATATATGCTCATTTCACATTCTATTTCTTACTGTAAAGCTACTCATTCACTTGAGGATCATTATCTTTGCAACATTTAACTTAATTTTATGCTTCTCTTTTAATGGTCCATATTCTGCGCCATTAAGCATTGGTCTCTATGAGCTTCGAAAATCCGCTGACCCTTTCTTTCTTTTTCGGGTCTTCGAGGAGAGTTTTAACTTTGAAGTTCCGAGGTAAATTTCCAGAAGGCAGATTGGGTTTTAAATAAGATATTGCCTAGAGATTTTGCCCTCATTTTGCGAGGACTTGATGATTTGAGTTCAGGTTTCGTATGGTCGCAAGTCCCTATAGTTAATTACCCCTCTTGATAATGAGAGCGAACTATCGATCAAGGCTAGTCGTCAAACAAATATATAGAATTTGGTTTATATCAGCTTCACGATTTGGTATTTGAAAATTTAATTTTTAAAATTAGAAATTCGCCACCTTGTACTTAAAGCAGATGGTTAAAGATAATCTATTGCTGTTTATATATATATATATGCATTTCAATTACACTTTCTATGTATTGGTGGTTGTTTCCTATGTTATATGGCCACGAACAATTATTACGTCCTCCGATCGGACGTAGAGGAACGTCCGGTCGGAGGCCAAATCGCACCAAAAAATGAGAAATACCGAGCAATACCAAACAATAACGGGGAATACCATCACGTGAAGACCCAATACCGAGCTATACCGAGCTATACCGAGTTATACAAGAGTTGTACCGAGTTCGGTATTGCTCTGTATAGCTCGGTATAACTCGGTATTGGTCTTCACAGAGCAGTATTCCTCGTTATTATCAAATAATACCTAGCAATACCGAGCAAATACCTAGTTTTTTGGCTGGTTTTTGCCTCCGACCGGACCTTCCTCTACGTCCTTACACCGGGCCTAATAAAAGTTGTATGGACACAATGCTTCTCTCTTTCTCTAATATTGGGAGGCAGCATCTTTTAGATGAGAGGGAGATAAAGAGGTAGAGGTGGACAAATTACCATATATTTGACAGTGAGATGCAGATTAAGAGAAATGAAGTGTCTTTGACATAACCTGATTGTGATACTTATTTTTGTTGGTAACAAGGAATAGTTGTTGGATCCTAATGTTTTCATTTGCAATTGCTATGAAGGTATTCTATAAATTCAATTCATACCAGAGGGAAGTAGTTTGTGATAGTTATCAGGTTCTATGTTTAATGCAATGTCAGAAGATTCCTAATGCATTTGTTGACAATAACACCTCTCTCTCTCTCTCTCTCTCTATATATATATATATATATATCCTCTATGTTTCTATCTATATATGTTATGGGAAAAGTGTTAGTTACTTGCAAACGAAATTATGCAGAATCTCCTTATTAATTACTTTATAAGTTCAATTGTCAAGTTTCGATTCTATTTTTTATGCACGCTGATGCATCTCACATTCTCTTTATATGAAAAAGGAAAAATGAAATTGCATCGAAGGGTTATAACATTTTTGCTTTTTTATATGGAAATCCTATCAATTACCTCATGTTCACCATGAAATACAATTAAGAAGGCCTAAATATATGAAAGCTGCAAAGATTTGTATCGTAGATATAACGTGTAGTAGCGTGTTGTGGTTATTTGTTTAAGTAAAAAGTTGAGAGGGCGATGATGATGGTGTTTTTAGAATTTAGTATGAATATCTCTATGCTTCCTGTGCTATGGCATTCTTGATGGCCTGGAGTTTAGCTCGGTTGTGCGGTGCTTTTGTGGAGTATCTTAATGTTTCCTATGGTATAACATATATTGATGGTCGAATACGAGCTATTTATGAGCAATGAATTTTTTTGTCAGCTCTACGTATCAGGCGATTTGCAGATCTGCTTGAAGGCAAGTACTCCTTTACTTTGGGAATGTCTCAACGATAGTGTTAATGATATTTTGATATGCTTTCCCCCACACCCGTTGATTGTATTGATAAGTTTTATCTAGGATGGCCTTTGTTGGCAATTGACGTGGCCCTCATATATTTACTCTTCTTTTGGATGCCTGGTCTACCACATCTTTTACCTTTTATATACCTTCATTCTTGGGAAGATCCAACGGCTAAAGATATCGAGTAATACCGAGCAATACTCGAACATAGCATTCCCGGGTTCCGGTCCGGGTCACGTCGTCGGGCCGCGCGGTAAAGAGTAAGAGCACGTGGCGAAATGTTGTTGGCGGCCGAACGTAGCTCTATGTCCGGTCAGAGGACGTAATAATTGTTCCTTGACGAGACATCGAATGAGAACAATATCACTTAACTTCAACAATATTATGATACTTAAAAGCTAAATAACTCTGATCAAAGTAATCGATACATGTGTTATGGCGTGATCCTGATTTTTTTCCATTTTTACGGGACACGCCACTCTTAAATATCTGGAAACTATTATGGGCAATGTAAAGGAATATGCGAATGGTGAGGCATATTTTTACGTTTAATGGCTAATCATTCATTGCTTATTTAAATTATTATTCATTTTATATTTAATTGCCATACAAATAACTTAATTAATTATTGAAATTACATTTAGTTTGTTTAATTATAAATTATATTATTAATTATTTCATTTACACTTAAGAATATTAAAATCATTAATTATTATTTATACTATTAATTTATTAATTTACTTAATTATTAATATAATTTAAACTATTAATATTATATGTATGTCTAGGTTTTACTTTTCCCTTCTCTATTTCGTTCGGATTCGTTGCTTCGTATCATCGTATGACTGTAGAGTTTTGCACGAGGCTTTGCTCCTTCGACGACGTTCCCTTCCCGTTGAATCGGAAGTTATGACATTTTTTTGATCGGAAGCAACAACGGGAGCTCGCTTGTTGTGAAGGTAACTTTTTCCCTTTCTCTTGCTTCTTCGGCCAAATTCCGTAAATCCGCCGCACCAAATGATTTCGTAAATCCGGGATTTACCACGAGCAGAGGGAATTTTGTGTCAACCGTGGCTTTGTTTTACCATGAGATTTGGTTTTGAATTTTTGTCAGTTTGGTTGGATTTAGCTAAAATATACTTCAAATCCGGCCTAAATCCTGCATCCGAACATCCCCCAAGTGTTGATGCCGTGATGCATTTTCTATTCGTATCTTCCTTGGTTGAGTTGCATATCTTTAATTTAGAATGATGCGGCATTAAAGATCACCAGATATCTGCTAGCAAAAGATGCTTCCCCCCTGGAGAGTTTTATATTTGAGAACAAAGATTTATGTTTTTGCTGGTAACAACTGTTGTTGGATCCTAATGTTTTCGTCGCAATTTCTATGAAGGTATTCTATAAATTCAATTCATATAAGAGAGAAGTAGTTTGTGATAGTTCTCAAGTTCTATATTCAGTGCAGTGTTAGAAGATCCTTAATGCCTTTTTTGATAATAACACACACTCTCTCTCTTTCTCTCTCTCTCTCTCTCTCTTTCTCTCTTTGTGTCTTTCCATCTATCTATATATGTAATGGAAAAAAGTGGTCAGTTTCTTGTTTGCAAACTATATTATGCAGAAATTTCTTTTTAATTACTTTAGAAGTTCAATTGTCTGTCTTGATTCTAATTTTGAGGTATGCTGATGCATCTCACAATCTCTTGCCATGAAAAGGAAAAATGGAATTGCATTGATGGTGTTTAATTCTTTTACTTTTTTATATGGAAATCCTAATAGTTGCCTCATTTTCACCATGATATAAAATTAAGAAGGCCTAGATATCTAGCTGTTTCAAAGATTTGTACCAAATATAACTTGTGTGTTGTGATTGTTTCTTCTTTAAGTAAAAAGCTGAGTGGTCGAGGATGATGATGGTTTGAAATTTAGCCTGTATATTGATATGTTTCCTATGGTATGGCTTTCTGGATGGCCTTGAGTTTCTCAGGCAACCACAACTGACATTAAGATGGGAATTCAAGCATAGCGAAACTTCTCTAATATATCTCTGTCATGGATTCATTATCATCTTCAGAGCCTTTTTCTTCCATCTTCTTCTTCATCTTATTCTTCTTCTTCTTCTTCCTTTTTGGTATATGAACCTTTTGTTTGAGTTTGTTTTGGAGGAATTAGCGGAAAAGGAATATTGTTTACCTAATTGACGCTTACTCTCCTTGCTACCATGAAAATTCAAGGGGCCTTTCTCCAATCTAATTTTAATACATGTTGGTGGAAATGTGGAATCAGTGTTTCTTGCTGTGAAAAGGGAAATTAATTCATTGAAGAGAGATACATATGATTTTTAGATAGAAATACTATCAGTAGCTTCATCTTCTCCATGAAATATATTTACAAAGGCCATATCATTTGGCAGTTATGAAGATTAGTGAAATACTCATAATGGGTAATAGTGCTGTGATTATTTTTTTTAGAAGTAAAAAAATGGTGGGGAAGATTATGATGATGATTATCATTTTGAGTTTAGCTGGGTTTTGTAGTGCTTCTGTGGAGTTTCTCTATGTTTCCTATGGCATAACATGTATCGTTTGTTGAATATGAGCTATTCATAAACAACAAATTTTTATGACTGTTTTATATAACAGGGGATTTGAAGTTTGATTCCCATGAAGGCAAGTAACTCTTTTACTATGGAAATTTCTTAGTGTTAGTGCTGATGATGCCCTAGTATGCTTTCCTGTACACCCTTTGATTGTATCGATAAGTTATTCAGGTTGGCCTTTTTTGGAAACTGTTGTGGCCATCAGCTATTTTTACTCTTCTTTTGGATGCTTAGTCTACTTAGTCTACCACATCTTTTACCTTTTATCTACCTTCCTTAATGGGGAGATTCAATGGTTTTAAAGTTATTTTCTCTATGCTACACTCTCTTTATATGTATATGATTCAATTGTTTTAAATTTTTATAATAGTTTTATCTACCTTTTATCTACCTTCCTACAACAACAACAACAACAACAACAACAACATCAAGCCTTTACCCCACTACATGGGGTTGGCTACATGATTCCTTTTTGCCATTGTGTCCTTTTATCTACCTTCCTATTCGGGTCATTGGAAGGCCTCCGTTTATTGTGACCAAACCATCTAAGGCGACTCTCTCTAATCTTATCTTCCACTGGAGCTACTCCAACCTTTTTACGTATATGCTCATTTCGTATCCTATCTCTAAGGGTAAAGCCACTCATCCATCTAAGCATGCTCTTCTCTGCAACACTTAACTTAGTATTATGCTTCTCTTTTAATGGCCTACATTCGGCTCCATAAAGCATTGCAGGTCTCACCACCATCTTATAAAATTTTCTTTTAATTTTGGGGGGGATTTTTCAATCGCACAACAAGCCCGATGCATCCCTCCACTTCAACCTCCAACTTGAATTCTGCTGATAATATCCCAACTATTTCACCATCACTCTGAACAATAACAAATTTTCAAGAGAAGTGCTGGGGAGAGTTCTAGAAAAGAAAAGAATGAGTAATGTTTATATTTAAATCATTCAGGATATGTATTCAAGAATTTTAATTTGTGCTTGATCACAAGTTGGTTTGATCAAGTATTTTTCTATTTTAGTTGGATTATATGAGGGATCAATGTTAAGCCCAAATCTTTTCTTCCTTTGTCATGGACGTTCTTTCTAGAGTTCTGGAAGGGGATTTTCCTTCGTGTATGTAACACATGCATTTTGGAATAGGTACTTGAGCGAGGTCCTAAAGATGAGGCATATTTTTACAATTAATGGCTGGTAGTTATTTTCAAAATTCAAAACTTGCTAGTTACTCGTATTTTTCTCAATATTGTAATCATCGTGATATCTGTTGGTAGAACTGAGCTGGTGATTGCCTACTAGTGACTGAGCTTCTGGACCCCCAGGTTTCCTTATACTCTTTTTGCAATGACGAACATCAAGGATGGCTTGAAAATTCTCAAGCAACCGATGTTATTATTATCTCTATTTATGCTTCAGTTTGGAGGGCTTTTTGAAATGTGGTTGTTTATTTATTCGTGTTGGAATTCAATAGCCATATTGTACTCTCTTTCTGTTTCTAAAGCTGGTTTCCCAAGTTTCCTTATCTTCATTGAAAAGTTTAGCAAAATATCTTATCCATCTTTGTTGAATATCTTCTTCTAATAAAGCCACTTTTTGATCTTCATCCTTAATGCACGTCACTTGAATTAAATCCTCACTACTCAGTTGACGGGGTTTAAAATTTTTGCTTTTTAATATGGAAATCCTATCATTTGCCTCATTTTCACCATGATATAAAATTAAGAAGGCTTAAATATATGGCAGTTTTAAAGATTTGTGCCAGAAATATAAATTTTAGTGTGCTGAAATTATTTCTTCTTTGAGTAAAAAGCTTCTTTAATAGTTTTATGTCATGGATTCTTTGTCATTTTCTGAGCCTTTTTCTTTCGTTATGTTCTTCTTCTTCTTTTTCTTCTTCTTCCTCCTATGATCCTTTTGTTTGAGTTTGTTTTGGGGGAATTAGCAAAAAATGAATATTGTTTACCTAATTGATGCTTGCTCTCCTTAATCACCGTATAAATTCAAGGGCCAGTTCTCCTATCTGTTTTTGATGCATGGTTGTGGAATCAGTCTCTTGCTGTGACAAGGGAAATAAATTCTATGAAGAGAGATATAAATTTGTTTTTTAGATACAGATACTATCAGTAGCTTCATCTTCTCCAAGAAATATATTTACGAAGGCCATATCATTTGGCAATTATGAAGATTATTGCAATACTCATAACGGGTAATAGTGTTGTGATTATTTCTTTAAGAATTTAAAAAATTTGTGGGGAAGATTATGATGATGATAATGATTTTGACTTTAGCTGGGTTGTGTTGTGCTTCTGGGAGTATCTCTATGTTTCGTATGGTATAAAATGTATGTATGGTCGAATATGAGCTATTCATAAATAACAAATTTTTGTGACAGTTTTATATAACAGGGGATTTGTAGTTTTATATAACAAATGAGGACTCTCTCTCTCTCTCTCAACTCTTAAGATATACATACACGCGCTTGAGTTGTTTGCTAGTTTTTCGCATACATAGAAAATGTTTTTGCTGGTATAAAGGAACTATAGTTGGATCCTAATATTTTGGTTGCAATTTATATGGAGGTATTCTATAAATTCAATTCATATCAGAGGGAAGTAGTTTGTAATTGTTATCAAGTTCAATGTTTTATACTTTTATGCAGTATCAGATGACCCCTAATTCTTTTTTTGCAAATAATACACACACACTCTCTCTCTATGTTTCCATCTATCTATATTTGTAGTGGAAAAAGTGGTCAGTTTCTTACTTGCAAACTAAATGATGCACAATCTACTTATTAATTACTTTATAAGTTCAATTGTTTTTCTCGTTTCTAATTTTTATGTATGCTGATACATCTCACAGTCTATTGACATGAAAAGGAAAAATGAAATTGCATTGACAGGGTTTAATATTTTTGCTTTTTTTTTTAATGGAAATCCTATCAGTAGTCCCATTTTCATCATGGAATAAAAGTTGGAAGGCCTAAATATATGGAAGTTGCAATGATTTGTACCACAAATATAACTTGTAGTGTGTTGTGATTATTTCTTCTTTGAGTAAAAAACTGAGAGGGCGATGATGATGATGGTGATGATGATGGTTTAGAATTTAGCCTGAATATTGGCTATGTTTTCTATGGTATGACTTTCTGGATGGCCTAGAGTTTCTCAGGCAACCACAGTTGACTTTACAATGGGAATTCAAGCATTACAATGGGATGGCCTAGAGTTTCTCAGGCAACCACAGCTGACTTTACAATGGGAATTCAAGCATTACAATGGGAAGTCAAGAATAGCGAAACTTCTCTAATACTTCTATGACATGTATTCATTGTTATCATCTGAGCCTTCCTCTTTGCTTTTTGGTTCATACTCCTTTTGGTTGAGTTTGTTTTGGAGGAATTAACGAAAAAGAAATATTGTTTACTAATTGATGCTTACTCTCCTTACTACCATAATAATTAACGGGCCCTTTCTCCAATCTAATTTTAACGCGTGTATGTGGAATCAGTATGTCTTGCTGTGAAAAGGGAAAAAAATTTGAAGAGAAATATACACATGATTTTTAGATTGAAATACTATCAGTAGCTTCATCTTCTTCATGAATTATAATTACGGAGGCCGTATCGTTTTGTGTCTGTGTTGGAATGAAGGTCATATTGTCCTCTCACTCTCTCACGTGCAGTACTGTGCAGTAACCATGGTAATTTTTTATCAGGCTTGATATATCATCAAAAAATTATCTTGATTGGGCTCAAATCTCAAGGCAAAATCAAACTAGAAACTTCAAAAATTAAATCCGGGATCATCTGAGCTCCGATTTCAGCAAACTTACAGTCAAACTGAGTGTCTCGGAAATAGAAACCCAACGACACCAAATTCAACTCAATCTGGGCCCAAATGAGTCAGAATCGAAGACCCGTAGCGATGTTGGCAGGTTCAAACCACAATTTGGATTTCCAAACGGTTTCCAAACATGACATGCTTACAGTCGAATCGAGTTGCTCGATGAGACAAATCCAACGAGCCCAAGATCGCCGAATTCCGATATCATTAAGACCTTCAAATGTCTGATAAACGGTCCACGATCAAGGGATTCAGTATCGGCCGTCCATTCGAACCACTCCACATTTGCCCTTGTTCCTCTTCCTATTTACGGGTCATGCTAGATTCTGAAAAATGCAGCGGTTATACTTTTTTGTCTGTCTAATAGCAAACAATATCCTCTTATGAACCGTCCTAATATTTTGTATTAAGTGATGTCAGCATCCTTGTGAAGTTAGAAGTACCAATTTAGTTTATGAATGGTAAAAATTTAGTTTATGAACTACGAGTACTTTTGTGTTATTGAACGTAGGTTCATAATTTTTTACATCTCTTATCTTTTGTCCTCTTTGGTACTGGTCATCAGAATAATTGCAAAATTTATGGCTATTCTCTGTTGTTATGCCCATGCATGCCATATTATAATTTCGGATAAATTAAGGGTGTAAAACCTCTTGCCATTTCTTGTATATTTTCTTCCTTTGAACATTTTTTTAATTAAAGTTCTTACAAAACTTTTTTATGTTTGATTATTTTTGTTTTATACTAAACTCTTCTCATGTGTGTGTGGGAATTAATTTGGCAATTGTAACAAGTCAAGCTTCTTTCCTGTGCAGTAGCTTGTGGATCTTTTAAATGTGTACCTTCCTTTTTTTGAATCTTTATTTTTGGCACCTTGGGTTGGACAGTTAGGGTAAGGTTTAACTGATCTTCTACGTGTTTGAACATTGCACCCCATTATTTATTAGAGGTATTGATTTGTGCTGCATCTTTTGCTTCAAGAAATCACCAGAGTTTGCATATTATTTTTAAAGTAAAATTCTCTCAGTTTTGGGAGAGCACAGTAGGAAAAACAGTGAGAAATGAAAAAGTAAATACATTATCGAAAAATAGTGAGTGATGAAAAAGTAAATACAATATGGAACTTCTATTAGGTCTCCCTATAAAGGCAGCTGCTCGGCTTAAGTGAATTCATATCCTCTTTCTCTTTTATTGAATAGAGTTGCATTGGGGAAGGAATGAAGACAACATTTATAGATGAGGAGGAGAGAGAGGTAGAGAGAGGACAAATTACCATTTATTTAAAATTGAGAAATGAAGTGTCTTTCACTTGACGTGATAGTGATTTATGTTTTGGTTGGTAATAACGAACTATTGTTGGGTCTTGTTTTCATCGTAATGCCTTTGACGGTATTCTATGAGAGGGAATTTTTTAGTGACTAGTGTTGGGCTCGAGTTCTATGCTTAATGGAGTGTCAGCATACACCTATTGCACTTGTTGACAATCTCTCTCTCTCTCTCTCTCTCTCTCTCTCTCTCTCTCTCTCTCTCTCTCTCTCTCTCTTTCTCTCTCTATCTATGGGCTCTGAAAATTCGCGCTCCAGTCTCCTCTCATTTTACGTAGAGGTACGGTGTGTCTAATGTGTAGTAGCATCATGGGTTGATGTTTGAAAATTTGTTATTTAAAGTTAGAAATTTCACCATCTCACACTTAAAGTGTATAGTGGGGAAATGCTGATGGAACCAATTAAGATCCCATGGTTCTGTCACCCGGGTCATCGTGGTCTCTGGTCTACTTAGTCAAACGAGATAGTCGACCCAACCTAATTGAAAGATTTGTACGACAATTATAATTTTTGTGTTGTGATTATTTCTTCTTTGAGTAAAAGGCTGAGAGGGCGATGATGATGGTTTAGAATTTAGCTTGAATATTGCTATCTTTCCTATGGTGTGGCTTTCTGGATGGCCTGGAGTTTCTGACGCATGCAAATTTCAGTTTTTTTTAGTTTTTATTATAATTTGAATGCTATAATTATTTTTGTTTTTTTTTATGCTACCCTATGATAGAATACCACCAATGATCATGAGTAGGTAGTGTTTTGGGCATGTCATACTTTGGGTGTGCTAGCTATTTTGGATCCTTGGCTCTTGGGCTGATGTGGGCTTGTCGGTTTGGGCTTGGTTGTTTGGGTTCTACTGCTTTGTTGGGAGCTGCTATGTTTCAGCTCATTATTACTTGTAGTTCACCTCCTTTATAGCTCATTATGAGTTGTGGACTTGGTTTTTTCCCCTCTCTGTTGGCCTTTCGGTTCCTCCGCTTGCTCCTGTACCCGTGGATGCCTTTTCCTGTCCCCCATGTTGCTCTTCGGGTGCTGCTCCTGGAGCCGCCTGCTGGCCTTCTGTTTCCCCTTTCATGATTGGTTTGGCTGGAGGTGTTGAGGGGCTGTTTAGTAAGTCAAGAAATTGTACTTTTATTGTTATTTGTTGCTTGTATTTTCTCAATATTATAATCATCTAGATTTCTGTTGCTAGAACTGAGCTGGTGATTGCCAACAAGTGACTGATCTTCTGCAACCCAGGTTTCCATGTGCTCCTTTTGCAATGGCAAACATAAAGGTTGGCTTGAAAATTCCCAAGCAAGCGATGTTATGATTATCCCTACTTATGCTTCGATCTGGAGGGCTTTTAGATAGCTGATTATATGTAGACTGACATTTATATATAAATGCTCGGCATATCTTTTTGGCAAGCTAAGTGCACTACCTTTCCTTATGCATTACCTAACAAATTTAAGGGTCTTTGTTTCCATTCCATTTCTTTTGCATGTTGGAAGATTTTTTTCACAATCTGTTCATATGAATGGGAAATTTAAATTGCACGGATGGAGGATTGTATTTTCCTTTTACAGATGGAAAACCATTCAGTTTCCTATCTTTGCCTTGAAATATAATTAAAATGCCTGAATCATATGGCGTTTTCAAGAAATTCCTCTTGTCCTAAGCAGTTCTACACCTTTATTAGTATATCATAAGGTCTAACAGCTTTTTCACTCTTCATTTTCTCTATAACCTCCATAACTTCAGTTTCCCTAAGGTCATTAAAATCAACCGTATTTTCGCAATCTTCATTGAAAAGTTTAGCAAATTAACTTAACCATCTTTGTTGAATTTCCTCTTCTAATAAAACCACTTTTTGGTCTTTATCCTTCATCCTTAATGCACTTCAATTAAACTAAATCCTTACTACTCCTATATCTTTGTTTGGCTAACTTATACATCTATCTTCCGCCCTCCTTAATATCTATTCTATTATATAAATTATTAAAGCTAAAATATTTGCATCAAATATTAATTTTTGAAGACTCATTACACTAATGACCCCTTGAGAAAGGGTATTTCTTAGTCTATGCTGACCTTAAAGCAGGATAGTTTTGGGAGAGCAGAGCAGTTTAAACATCATGGATCATGTATTATTAGGTCTGCTACTCGATTGAAGTTATTACTTATACTCTCTCTTTCTCTTATATTGATTGGAGTTGCATAAGGGGAAAAAAAGACAGCATTTAGAGATGGGAGGGAGAGAAACAGGTGTAGAGAGGTTAAATTACCATATATTTTAAATTTATGTTGAGATTAAGAGAGATATAGTGCCTTTCACTTGACTTGATTGTGATTCTTGTTTTTGTTGGTAACAAGGATCTGTTGATCCTCTTGTTTTCTTTATAATTCTTATGAATGTATTCTATAAATGCACTTCTTTTGAAGGGGATGTAGTTTGTGATAGTTCTGAAGTTTTCTATGTTTAATTCCATGTCAAAAGTTGCCTAATGCTTTTGTTGAAAGTGACATGCTCCCCCTCACAAGGTGTCTATTGCATTTGTTGACAGTGACAGGGGTGCCATCTTTATGTTGTCTTCAAGGCAATTAGGTTTTGATGTGGAAGATAATTTTATTGCTCTTTATATATCTATGCATGTCAGTTTTGGTGATTGTTTAATGTGTTATGTCGATTCAGTTTTTTTATAGAAAGGGTATCTTTTTACCCTATGTTGACCTTAAAGAGGGATTGCCTTGGGAGACCAGATCAGTGAAAACAGTGAGAGATGGAGAAGTTAATACGTCATGGATCTTGGACTATTAGATCTGCCTATAAAGTCAGCTACTCAGTCGTATTGAATGTATATCCTCTCTCTTTCTCTAATATTGAATCGAGTTGCATAGGGGGAAAAATAAGGCAGCATAGTAAAGCTTTTCTATTTTTCCTATATCATGGATTCATTGTCATCATTTGAGCCTTCTTCTTTCTTCTTTCTTCTTCTTCTTGTTTTTTCTTTTTGGTTCATAATCCTTTTGGTTGAGTTTTTTTGGAGGAATTAGCACAAAAGACATTGTTTTCCTAATTGACGCTTACTCTCCTTATTACCGTAAAAATATAAGGGCCCTTTTTCCGATCTAATTCTAGCGCGTGTTGTTGGAATCTGTCTCTTGCTGTCTTAAGGAAAAAAAAAATCATTAAGGAGAAATATAAATATGATATTCGTATAGAAATACTATATTTAGCTTCATCTTCTTCAGGAAATACATTTATGAAGGCGTTATCATTTGTTGATAGTTATGATTATTAGTGCCATATTCATAATGAGCGATAGTGCTGTGATAATTTTTTAGGAGTTCAAAAAAAAAAAAAAAAAAAAAAAAGTGGAAGAATATGATGATGATAATGTGGGCTCCGAAAATTCGGCCCCGGCCTCCGCTCGCTGCGCTCTTATTCGGCGAGGGAGTTTTAACTGAATAAGTTCCGGGGTAAATTTTGGAAGGCAGATGGGTTTGTAGATAAGACACTCCCTAGAGATTACGCCCTCATTTTTGCGAGGACTTTATGATCCGAGTTCTGGTTTCCTATAGGCGCAAGCCCCTATAGTTAATTACCCCTCTCAATCACGAGAGAGAACTTTTGATTAAGTCTAGTCGTCAATCAGATACGTATCGAATACGTTGTATTCGACATATAGTAGTAGCATGAGTATGGAATTGAAAAGTTTGGATTTGGGAATTAGGAGAGTTTGATAAATTTGATATTTAAAATAGAAACTTCACCATCTTGCACTTAAAGCGAATGGTGGGGGAATGGATGATAGACCCGATCAAGATCCCATGATTCCGTCGTCCCGGGCCATCGTGGTCCCTAGTCTACTTAGTTAGAGGAGGTAGTTGACCCAACCTGACAGAAGGATCCTTGTCGGCAGCCATGGGTTGCTTCGTCCAAGTGGACCTTGTAGACCGGGGTGGGTATTTGCCTTAGGGGACAAATTTGAATCCACCTTAGCTAACAGAGGGCTTTGTGCCATATCGATCATATCCTATTGATTCATATCTCAAGGATTTGATGCCATTAAGGAACGTAACGGCGCTGGCCATAACCGGTATTTCGTGGTGCCATTTGGCGGCAAAACCACTCGGTTCAGAGGGCCCCGGGTCATAACCGTTTATCCTGCGGTGCCATTTGGCGGCGAACCGCCGGTTAAAGGACACGTACCACGTCCTTACTGGTAGAAGACTTTTTGAGAATGGATCCTAGTGATATTTTCGACTTGGCATTTGACTCTTTGTGAGCTAGAGTTTATTTGAATTTGTCCAGCCCGGCAGACTGTTGCGGAGGGTGGATGGGCTTTTCTTTAAGTGTTGTGATGGATATTTTCATTTTTAAATATTTTTGGGATTTTGGAATTTTTGTGGAGTTTTGGATTTTTGGATTTTTATGGATATTTTGGGTGGAGCTTTCGAATATTTGAAATGGACTTTGCATATTTGAGAGACATTTGAAAATATTTGGAAACCCCTCCGGTTGAGATATGCATTCAACACGGCCATCATCGGGGTGTTTTGAGGTTATTTCTCTTTTGTTGATTAAATCTTGTCAACTCTATCGAATTATTGATAGAGGATTGGATTTCGTAGGTTTTATGCCCTTGATTAGTGAATTCATATTGTTGTAGGCCTTGAAGGCCTAATATGAATGTTTTAAAGCAAACATACTGGTCACCACAGCTTTTTATTTGCTTAATGGTTCGAACCCTGTCGACTTCTATTGACCTGTATAGAAAGATCGGTTTTGAACCTGAATTCACTTGTCAACCCGCGCAGCATCCCTAAACGTCACGTGTGTACCAATAACACGCTCGCCGGGGCCCATGCGGGTATTTGATTACATTTACCCCTTTAGTGTGCCTATGCGTATACAAACTATTGTGCACGTGTGGGGGAATTTTAAAATCATTTGTAGACGCCTTCTGTCTGCTTGTACAGAGGTTGCAGATTCGGTGGCGTGTCGTAGCAGCTTCTAAATGTAGTTGTTCACTGCTTCGTACAGGTAAACTGTCGTAGACCACTCGTTGCCTTCTGTAGGTGGATCGTAGTGTACCAACTAATCTCCTGCCTTAGGTCGTAGGAGATTGCATTTTTCGTATTCTTCATGCATTTTTTTTTTGTGGTATTTGATCTCATATAGTACATCCGTCACTGCTATAGGTAGGCAGATTGATGCATTCTATAGATTGAAGTGACTTTAGGATACTGCACTTACTGAAGACTTTAAGCATCTACCCATAAGTAGCATGTGGCACGTACATCTGTCTTTGTAGAAAGGTCATATGTGTTGCAGATCTTTTATTCATGCTGAGTGGTTATTGACTGTATGAATGATTTAACATACATTACACATTAAGGGTCATCACTCATAAGTGGACTTCTATATGAGTGAGGACTCATCGTTTATTTGTCAATGTTCACATTTATCATACACATCACTATGTTCATTTGTAGGAAACTCCATGCTACTGATTTGTAAGCATATTTAGAACTCCTTCATTTTGCTCTTATGTTCATAACAGATGAGTATAGTTATTTGCTTATAGACGAGCCATATTGAATATTACAAGTCTTCTACTATCAATTAAAGATAACTTAAATCTTGTATGATGAGCTTGCTTGATGACATTTGTATTTGGTTAGGAATTCATGATAGCTCTTTAATGTTCATTGGAGATTTCATGCCATAGCTTCTAGATAGAGATCTTGTTGATCTCTCTTTTTGCAAGCAAGTTGTACTATCCCTTGAAAGCATCATGTCATTATGAGAAAATTTGATTATGTCACTTACAATTCCAACCTTACTTGTAAGGAAATAGTATTTGTACATCTCTCATACATCACCAACCTTATACATTCTCACATGTAATTGAATTATTATTTTGCAAATCATGACATCATTTTAAGTGCAGTTTTGATTTGGTATCATCTTAATCCAAACATGAGTTCACTTCAAGTTGAAATGCTAGTTTAAGTCCATCTTGCAAGTTTAAGTCAAGCTCGAGTTCATATTTTACAACTCAAGTATTTGCTTGAGTTCAAATAGTTCTTTTGAGTCACATGAGATTCAAAGTCAACTCTTATTATAGTTCGACTTATAAGTCCACATCAAAGTCCCCTGCGGTCCTTATAGAGTTCAAGTCCGAGTTCAAAATGACTTCAAGTCCACTGCAGTCCCTTGAGTTCAATCAAGTTCAAGTTCTTTGTTCTTCTCATTTGATTTTCAAATCAAATATAAGTTCAAATTTTATGCTTTCAAGTTTATTTGAGTTTAGGTTCACTTAAGTCAATTGAATCAAGTCCACAAGTCCATTGTTTTCTCAAATTCAAAGGTTCACAAGTCTGAGTCCAAGTTCAATCATCCTTTGAGTTCAACCAAGTCCAAATGTAGCATTGCGTTCACCCGAAATTTCGGCAGCCTTCCGGCGTCTCCCCCGTTTAGGGGAAAACTACGGAAAATTGGGCCTTTCCCACCACGCTAAGAAAAACGTGTATGGTAGGTGCCCTCTTTCGAGGACACCGCGGTCGTGTAATTTTTGATCCCCCACCACTTTAAGAAAAGCGTGTATGGGTATTTTGTAAAAAAAGTATATATATATATATATTTTAAAATATTTTGCAAGAAAAGAAGTTATTTCCCCGCAAGTGGTAATTATGGGTATCCCCGCTTCGTCGTACGCATCGCACCGGGTTCCCATCCCACCACGCTAAGAAAAGCGTGTATTGGCGGGGAAATCAAGGCGATACAAACTTCTATTTTTTTTTTTTTGAAAAGGTGCAACATTGCATTAAAAGAGCCAAGAAGAGAACTACATACAAGTGTTCAAAGTATCACATTCCATCTTGATCAAACACATCAATATGGACGGGATACTATCAAATGAAAAACTATCAAATGAAAAACTATTTTCCAATGCCAAAGTAGCACAACAATTAGCTACTTTAGTACACGATCTATGGGCATGATGGAAAATTACTTTATTAAAATCATTAAGGAACAATACCTCATCCGTATCTCCACAATTCAGAGGCCAATTGTTCTTCTTCAAAGAATTTTGAATGAAATGGATAATGTTGACATTATCACTCTCAATGATCACCCCTTTGCATTCCATCATCCAGCTTTTAAGAAATTGCTTCACCGTATAGATAGCTTCCATTTCAAGTTGAGCCACATCCCAATGAATCTTCTTCTTGCCAAATGCACAAATGAATCGTCCTTTATGGTCTCGAAAAATCCCACCAATACCTCCAAGATTCGAAGTAAGTAGAGAAGCATCTAGGTTGATCTTAATCCATTCTTTCGGTGGAGGGCACCAATTGTTTGAAGACTCCCTAAGGAGGTTAGTACCCCAACTAGAAAGATAAAGAGTAGACTTTGAAACAGCCAAAAACAATGCATTTGAAGCACCCACGGACGCAGGCAATGCCTTCTTACCATGCTTCACATAATTTCTGTTCTTCCAAGATAGGTAAATAACCGAGCAATTCACTTTTGCAATTCCAGAATTGGACGTAGAAAGCCTTTTAAGTTCCTGAAGACAATCCTCCAAAGAATTGAAAACAGGGATCATAATACCCCATTCTCGTATCTTCTTGATAATCTCCACCATATACTTACAATGAACCATAATATGTTCATAAGACTCCACCGCTTGGCATCCTCTCTCACAACTATCCAGCAATGAGATTCTATGGTTCTTAAGAAATAGGTTAGTTGGGATTGCAGCCTTGCCTAACCTCCACCAAAAAATTTCAACCTTTTTATTGAGTTTGAGCTTCTGCAGCCATTTGAAGTATTCTACATCAACCAAATTATATCTGTCATTCAGTATTTGCTCATAAACTAGTGCAGAAACTGTTTTCCCTGAACACCACTTCAGCAATTCAATATTGTCCTCCTCCATCACCTTGGTTTGGACTTGAGCAATCAGTAGAATTAGCTCTGAGTGAAATGCCCTACGAAGCAATTCAAAATTCCAATCACCATCAGAAGTTAAAAGCTGCTGAACTGACATTCCTTCCAACATATTACAGTCCACGTAAGTTGGCCACTGATTGATGCTTTTGTCCAACAACCAAGCATCATTTAAAACACTGATTTTATTTCCCTTTCCCACCTTCCACCTAATAGCCTTCTTCAAATTTCTGCCACCATCTAGCAAAATCTTCCAAGTAGTAGATGTGATAGCCTTATGATCATCCTTCATAATTTCATCTCCATATTTTGCTTTCATAGTACGGTGTAGCAAAGAGTCCTTTATTTGAGTAAAATTCCAAGCCAATCTAGATCTCAAAGCACCAATTCTTAATAAAGGAGATTGCAATCCCAATCCACCCATACTTCTCGGCTTGCAAATTTCACTCTAAGCAACATAGTGCATACCTTTAGACCCATCACTCTTATGCCACAAAAAATTTCTACAAAGTTTTTCAATCTCATACAAAACTCTTTCTGGAACCAAAGAGTGAGTAATTAAGAAATTGGGCTTCGTCGCAAGCGTCGTGACGCACTCCCTCCCACCACGCTAAGAAAAGCATGTATAGGTGGTCGTTTTGTCTCGACGAATGCGTTGAAACGGGTTCTCGGAGTTTTACGGTTTGAAAGATTATACCTGCGCGGGGTTGTAGGTGTTGGCTCGTGGACCGAGAGAGATTTTTTTCTCTTTTTTTTAAATAATAATAATAATTAATCGATTAATTAGAATTAAGCATAATTAAGTAAAATTAATAATAATCAACTATAATTAATAGTTTGTTATGATTAATAATAATTAATGGTATTTAATTATAACTAATTATAAATAATTATAATTAAAAATACTTAATTAATTATAATTAATTATTTATTTATATTAATTATAATCAATGATATTTAATTATAATTAATAAAAATTAATTATAATTATTGTTTAATTATAAAACAATATTTAACTAATTAACTATAAATAATTATAATTAATTATTTATTTATAATTATAATAGAAAAATAAAATAAAATAATAAAAATAAAATAAAAAGAAATAAAGGCTCCTCTGCTCGGAGGGTTTATGGGATTCGACCTGAGAAGCGCCCGAAGGTAGAAAGTTACCTTAACAGCCGCGAGCTCCCGTTCTCACTCCCGATCAAACTGTTGTAACTTTCGGTTCTACAGGAGGGGAAAGTCGTCAAGGGAGCTGAGTCGGGAAACCACGACGGAGAAGACGGAGTGGGGATCGGGTTCGGCCGAAGGGAGTTTGGCTAGGGCAAGGTATGTAACGAACCTTCTCTTATCCCTCTCCCTCTCTCTATTTCTCTCGGTTTGGGCTGAAGGAGGTGTGGAGGTGAGGAGCTCGGGATGGAGGAGGCTAGAGGTTGGGATGTGGAGTTTGAGCGTGGAGAGGTATCGGGAGAGAGTAGTGGAGTCGGAGAGCTACGGGATCAAGTGTGGAGCCAACGAGAGAAGAGAAGCAGCGATCGTTTTATAGACGCGATACGGGATGCGATCGAGGCTGTCTACCGGCTTTACGGAGGATTTTACGGAGAAGCGATTGTTTTGGCGCCGAATTCAGCCGGATATCAGGAGGATTTCGGGGACTCAACGGATATATGCTATGCGTGATTTCTGCTCTCCTCTTTTGGTCTTTACATGGAGGTCAACAGATAATTGTTTAGAGTTTTGCTGGGTTGTGCAGTGCTTTTGTTCTGTATCTTTATGCTTTCTATGGTATAAAATATATCGATGGTCGAATATGAGCTATTCACGAATAACAAAATTGTTTGACAACTCTACATAACAAGGGATCTAAAGATCCGCTTGAAGGCAACTAACTCCTTTACTATGGGAATGTCTTACACCAAGAATTTCCTTGATCAGGCATTAATCTTGATGATAAACTTTTAAGTGCTCTGGAGAGTTCTTGAAAATAAAAGAGTTAATAATGTTTATAAGTCTTTCTATTTCAATTGGATTACATCAAGGATCAGCATTAAGCCCATATCTTTTTGCTTTAGTTATGGATCTTACTTGTTACTTGTATTTTACTCAATAATGTTATCATCGAGATATCTGTTGGTAGAACTGCGCTGGTGATTGCCAACAAGTGACTCTGGAATTCAAGTTTCATTATACTCTTTTTGCAATGGGGAACATCAAGGATGGCTTGAAAATTTTCTGGCAACCGATGTTATGATTATCCCTATTTATGCTTGAGGTTGGAGGGCTTTTAGAAAGCTGATTATTTATTTATTTGTGTGGGAATTTAATAGTCCTATTGTTCTCTCTATCGGTCACTCCTGAAGCAGGATGCGGTTGCTATGGTAATTTGAGATTATAAATATATATATATATATATGCTCAGCATATCTTTATTTTTCAGCAATCCATGTGCACTTCCTTTCCTTATGCATTACCTTAGAAATTTAATAGCCTCTGTCTTCACTTTATTTTTCATGTTGGAAAATTTTGTCACGATCTGTCCATATGAATGTAAAATTTATACTGCTCGGATATGGGATTATATTTTTCTTTTACAGATGGAAGACTTATCGGGTCGTAGTTTGCTGTTATTATATCTTCTATGAGTAAGTTGTGAGGGAAACAATGGTGATGATTTTGAATTAGGCATCGACTGCACATGAGAGGGAATAAAATGTCCCTATGTTTATTGTGCTATGGCATGTATGGATGGAGAAATATATATGTATAAATTAGCCAAACAAAGAGATAGAAGTAGTAAAGATTTAGTTCAAATGAAGTGTATTATGGATGAAGATCAAAAAATACTTTTCTTAGAAGATGATATTCTACAAAGGTGGATGAGATATTTTGCTAAACTTTTTAATCAATATTGTGAAAATAAGATTGACTGTAGTGACCTTAGCACCCTAAGTGAAAATAAAGATTTTTGTTTTTATAGAGGCTTTAAAGAAAATGAAGGATGGAAAAGTTATTGGGCCTGTTGATATTTCAATAGAGGTGTTGAAATGCTTAGGAGATGAAGGAATTTTTTTGCTTACTAAACTTTTTAATACCTTGCAGTAGCTTGCGGAACTTATAACTGTGTACCCAACTTTTTTCTGAATCTTTATAATTGACAGCTTTTGTTTGACAGTTTAGGGTAATGTTAAGCTGATCTTCTACGAGTTTGAACATTGCATCCCATTATTTATTAAAGGACTAATTTGTGCTGCATCTTTTGCATCAAGAAGTCACCAGAGTTTGCATATTATTTTTATGGTAACATTCTCTTTGATCAAGCAATACCAAGGGACAATTATTATGGGTTTTTTTCCTGTGTTATGTATGCACTAGTGACTCTTGGGGGAAGGGGTTCTTCTTTGTTTTGGGAGAGCACAGTAGGAAATTCAGTGAGAAATGTAAAAGTAAATACATCATCGAAAAATAGTGAGTGATGAAAAAGTAAATACATGATGGAACCTCTATTAGGTAGCCCTATAAAGGCAGCTGCTCGGTTTAAGTGAATACATATCCTCTTTCATTTTTATTGAATAGAGTTGCATTGGGGAAGAAATAAAGATGACATTTATAGATGAGTTGGAGAGAAAGAGGTAGAGGGAGGACAAATTACCATTTATTTGAAATTGAGAGATGAAGTGTCTTTCACTCGACGTGATAGTGATTCATGTTTTGGTTGGTAACAAGGAATTATTGTTGGGTCTTGTTTTCATCATAATTTCTTTGACGGTATTCTATGAGAGTAAATTTGTTAGTGTTGGGCTCGAGTTCTATGCTTAACGGAGTGTTAACACACTCCTACTGCACTTGTTGACGGTTACTCTCTCTCTTTCTCTATCTATTGGCTCCGAAAATTTGCGCTCCATTTTCCTTTCATTTTACGTAGAGGTACATGGTGTCTAATGTATAGTAGCAACATGGGTTGATGTTTGAAAATTTGTTATTTAAAATTAGAAATTTCACCATCTCAAGCTTAAAGCGGATGGTGGGAAAGTGATGATGGACCCAATCAATATCCCATGGTTCTGTTGCCCGAGTCATTGTGGTCTCTGGTCTACTTAGTCAAATGAGGTAGTTGCCCAATCTAATAGAAGCATCCTTGTCGGCAGCTTGGATTGCCTCATCCAAGGGTACCTTGTAGCCCTGTTGAAATATTTGCCAAGGGGATAAATTTGAATACACCTTAGTTAACAGAGAGCTTTGTACCCTATTGATTATATCACATTGATTTATATCTTAAGGATTTGAAGCCATTGGGGCTCATATGAGCTCTGGCCATGACTGTAATTTAGTGGTGTCATTTGGCGGCAATCCACCCACTACAGGTCATAACCATTAACTGTAGTGCCATTTGGCGATAAAAGGAGAGGGGACCTTTAGAAAGAGGTTTATTTATTTATTTATTTTTTTGGATTTTATTTGTTATATTGCAGCATCTCTCTTTATCTCCATGAAGCACGATAAAGTAGCCATGGTAACTTGTTGAGCCTTTTTATCGTTTTGTATATATATTTGAGAGGGTTGATGGAGGAGTATAGAGAGAGTATCGAAATTTTACATATTATATTTGTTGATTTAGAGAAGACATATTTATTGATTTGGATAAGGCATATGGTAAAGTTCCTAAAGAAATGCCTTGGAGAGTTTTATATTTGAGAACAAGGATTTATGAAGTAGCTACATATTATAACAAGGAACTATTGTTGGATCCTGATGTTTTTGTTTCAATTTTTATGAAGGTATTCTAAAATAACTCACACCCTCTCTCTCTCTCTCTCTCTCTCTCCATCTATCTATATATGTAATAGAAAAAATGGCGAGTTTCTTGCTTGAAAACTATATAATGATGAATTTTCTCATTAATTACTTTATATGTTCAATTGTCTGTCTCGATTCTAATTTTGAGGTATGCTGATGCATCTCAAAATCTCTTGCCATGAAAAGGAAAAATGAAATTGCATTGATGGGGTTTAATATTTTTGCTTTTTTATATGGAAATCCTATCAGTCGCCTCATTGTCACCATGATATAAAATTAGGAAGGCCTAGATATATGGCAGTTCAAATATTTGTTCCACAAATATAACTCGTAGTGATTATTTCTTTGTGGAGTAAAAAGCTACGAGGGCGATGATGATGGTTTAGAATTTATCCTTTTTTTTTAGAATTTATCCTGAATATTGCTATTTTTCCTATCGTTTGGCCTTCTGGATGGCCTGGAGTTTCTCAGGCAACCAGAGCTGGCATTACGATGGGAAATCGTGCGAGCATAGCGAAGCCTCTCTAATAGTTCTGTCATGGATTCATTGTCATCTTCTGAGCGCTTTTCTTTCATCATCATGTTCTTCCTCCTTTTTGGTTCATGATCCTTTCTTGTTTGAGTTTGTTTAGGAGGAACTATTAATGCCATTTGGTAAAAAATCATCACGTTCAAGTAGTTGTAGGGGTTCTAGTTCCGCTGAGCAATCATATATTATGTATTGCAAGTGATAGAGGTTACTTAGAGATCTTGGCAGCATAGTATTATATATATAATATGACATGAATCTTGGTACATATTTGTATGGGAACAATGCAAAATTAATTTTAGGACCCTTCGAACTTTGATTTTGGCAAATGTATAGCCTAACTACATGTCTTAGGAGAGGAATATTACAATGCAGGAACTATTCCAATGAGTTTGATTGAGCTCAAATGAAGCACCAAGTGTAATTGAAAATTTATGACATTAATTAGGTAAATAAATGTATCCAAATCTTGCCTGCTTATTGTAGGATTGTTCGTCTTGATGAGACATCCAATGAGCGCAAGATTGCTTAACCTCGACAAAATTATCATACTTAAATACTAAATGACTATGATCAAAGTAATCTGTGCTATAGTATGATCCCGATTTTTTTCCATTTTTACGGGACATGCCACTCTTAATTTTCTGGAAGCATTGTGGGGAATGTGAAGGAATAGGCGAGTGGTGCGGCATATTTTTACATTTAATGGCTAATCATTCATTAATTATGTAAATTATTATTCATTTTATATTTAATTGTCCCACTAATAATTTAATTAATAATTTAAATTATATTAAGTTAGTTTAAATAAATTATGTTATTAATTATTCCATTAATCACATATGAATTTTACTATCATTAATAATTTAATTATCATTTGTATTATTAATTATCATTTTAATATTAAGTTGTTATTTAAATATTATTTACTATACTTAATAATATTTATTTTTAAAATATAATATTTTTTCTATTAATTAATTAAAAATCACTATGGATTTAACTAATAATTATAAGAAATATTTTATTAGTTATTTAATTAGTTTCACTTAGTTGTTAATATTTTAAATTATATATTATTGAAGAATCTGACAGTTCGAGGAGTCTAGGGCTTCGTTTGATTCGGTTTATGCTTACATAAAAAGGAGTTTTAAAAAAGGAGTTTGAGAAAAAATCGTTTAAAAAAATGGAGTTTCAATAATGAGATATGTTTGAGTAATATTTTTAAAAGTGCTTATTAATACTTAAAAGTAAGTTTAAATTGTTTGTTTAGGAGTTCTACTTTTGAGATTTTATTATAAAAGATATAATTGTCCATGAAATTTATGTACACATAATTAATATATATATATATATATGGTTCATAAGATTCAACAAACGGATAAAGTAGCTTCAGAATAAATAAAGAAAAAACTAAAGCAAAAAAGAAAGCATATAGTCATACCATCCTAAATTTTGTATGTGATCTACTGCTTCTAACGTTCATATTTGTCTCACCAACATGTCGATTAGCTACATAGAGATATCTAGTTTCCCCTCAATGACGGCATTTAACTTATATATATATATAACTTTTTAAGAAAAATTTAATTATCTAATATTTTATAAAATAAAAGTTTTTATTTTTAACTCATAATTTTTTAACATACAACATAATTTTTACTACAAATATGATAAAATTTAAATCATATTATTTTATTATTATATTTACAATATTTCGTTATTAATTCTTCTATTAAAAAAATGCAACTTAAATAAAAAAAAATAATTTTATGTTGGAAAATTAATTTATTTTCTTCTCAAATAAATTATTTTTGAAATTGAGAAAATACAGAATCAAATGCAAATCTAAATTGAATCCTTCGTAGCTGATGGCTTGACACGTCACCTATTTAAATGTGTATGTATTAAAAAATATTTCATCAATAAAATTCAACAATTGTTTATCAAATGTGAAAACAAATAGCATTACAAATACTTTCCTAAATAAATATTAAACAACCATGTCATCATCTCCTTCTCCGGATGATTAATGAATTTGATTTCTGTTACAAAAAAATTTTAAACAAAAAATAGTTCGCATATTCATTATACCTGTTCTAATTGCATAGTTCAAATGCAATTTTTTCTCTCAGTTCAATCATTTCATTCACCCCCTCATCATCACCAAACTCTACTTCGGCATATAACACATTACTTTCTTCAATTTGCTCTCCTACTCTGCACTGATATGCCTCTGGATGAATAAAATTTTCATCAACGTCACAGTCTATGAAATCTGGATCATTTCGTGATATATGTCGTCGAATATAATTATGTAAGCCCATGGTACCAACAACAATAAGACGTTGCTTCTTAAAACTATAATTAGGCATATCTCTTAATATTCCCCATTTCTTTTTTCATACACCAAAGGAACGTTCAATTACACTTCTTAGTGAGGAATGCCTACTATTAAAAAGCTCCTTATGTCCCATAATAGTTCCACGAGGTCGTCAACATGATTTAGGAAAAGTTCTCTACTACCTGACTTAGGAGTTCTAACTTTCTTCCTTTTATGCAATAATGTGGCACTCTGTTGTGATCTCTGTGTATCGTAGTTGCTTGTAGGATCGTTTGTAGGACCATGTGGAAGATGTGTTTGTTCATCTTGAGTGTACTCTTCTTCTTCAGATGAGATTGCGTGATTGTCATTTAGTTCTGGGGGAAGTACACCAGAACTAGGAATCCAAACATTCTCCCCAGTTGCAACAATACGACTGAACATAAGATCCAATTTCTCTTCCAACACTGGGGTATTCCATTGAAACGAAACTTCTTAGCATTTGGCATTACCTAAAGTACAACAAATGATTAATTATGAATCATGCGTTATATTACGTAAATGTTGGTTTTAATTTAGAGTATAAAGTGAATGATTTAAAATTTGAGAGATACCTGCAATTTTTCATTCCACCAATCATTAGAAGCATCAACTGTTTTTTTAATTGGATTCCAACCAATTCCAGACTCGCCTCGCAACAAATCTTTCCAGTGCTTCCAGTCTTTCTTTAATTGGTCCCACTTATTTTTAAGTTGGTTTCGGTCATACGTTTGTGCAGTGCGTTCGTTGAAATTTTGAAGTATATTTTTCCAACCTTCTTTAGTAAAATGCGTGGTTGGTCTATTTCCCAGTTCTATTTCTCTTATACATATATCACAATATGTTAAAGTCGTATCTAAGTCCCATGATGCAGGTGCACATCCTTCTTTTGGATTTCCCATCTACATGTTTAAAAAAAAAAATTAAGATAGTTGTATTATTTTGTACGAACAAAAGAATTTTATTGATTTACAAAACTTCTAATTGTAGGTTAATATTTATTATTTATAAATCATATATATTGTATCAAATTGTGCCTAATTATTACTAACAGTTGTAATTTTTTGTAAGGGAAGTAAAAAAATTTCAGTTGAACCACTTCATATAGAATAAGCAATCGAATAAAATAGGGTAAGCGAATCACCTGAAACAATGGAAGAAGCTTGACGTTGCTGATGATCGGAAGAAATAAGTTGAACCACTTGAAATTCAAAGAAGAACGCCTCTTGTGAACGAGCAGCCAAGCGGGAGTACGAAGTATTGATTCTGAAATAGCAAGTAAAACTATTACATGAAAAATGTAACTGATATGAAATTTCTTATTTTCATTTTCTTCCTCATTATTAAGGATCAATAGGATCTCTGTGTCATATCATGCTTTTAAGCTCTGCCTCTTGGTATCAACGTCACCTTAATACAGGTTGGACTATTCCAACTCTTCCATATTAAGAGTCAAGAATTTTTTTTTCTGATACAGGCAGGAAAATCGATCCGGTATCAAGAGTTAGGAAAGTCGTTCCGGTATCAACGTCACCTTAATACAGGCAGGAAAATCGTTCCCGTTTGAAGAGTTAGGAAAATGCCGAATTTTGCAAAATCCTGGCAAACGGGATTTGTGCCCGTAAATCACAAGGCGGAATGAGCAGAAGAAGAAAGGAATAAAGTTACCTTGCAGAGCGAGCGATCTACCGTCGTTGCCTCCGATAAACCCTAAATTTTCGTGACAGAGAGGGAACGTCGTTGAAGGAGCGAAGTCAAAGAACAACGAAGGAGCAAGAGGTACGAAATTCGGTTTCAGCTAGGAGGTTACGCGGAAAATGTTCCTGAATCGATCGGGAGCAGACACGGTCTTGTTCGGGCTTTTATTACGAATTGAGCGAGATTTCAGGATTCCACGGGCAGCCTGTCTTGTTCGGGAGTTTGGATGGAAGGAGCTAAAAAAACAACGACAGTTTTTTTGTCTTGCCATTTGAAGAAGACGAAGGTTTCGTGGTCGACTTGAGAACGCTCCGGGTTATTTCGGGTATTTGGTGAGCGAAACTGTGTTTTCTGAACGAATAAGCGGAGAGGGAAAAAATTTTGTAACCGCTCAAAATACGCGGTTTACTAAAAATTGATTACGGTTAAACTTGTCTTCCAAACAGTTACCAACTGATTATAGCTTATTCAAACGGAAACGGAGGAAATAAACTTAGGCCTCGTTTGATTAGGCTTTTTTTCTCCGTTTCCGTTTGAATACGCCGAAGTCAATCAGTATTTACTGTTTGGAATCAAAGCTTAACAATAATTCCTTTTTAATAAACATCGTTTTTTCGGCTTTTACAAAATTCTTTTCGTATCTGCTTCTTCGGTCACAAAACGGAGTTTCGGGAGCGAATTATGTCTTTTATAATAAAATCTCAAAAGCAGAACTTCTAAACAAACAATTTAAAATTACTTTCAAGTATTAATAAGCACTTTTAAAAATATTAGCCAAACATATCTCATTATTGAAACTCCATTTTATTGAACGGCTTTTTCTTAACCTCCTTTTCTAAAACTCCTTTTCATGTAAGCATAAATCGAATCAAACGAAGCCTTAATCAAACGAGGCCTAGGTCTTTCTTCTCCCTTCTGCGTTTCGTTCGGCTTCGATCCTTCGTATGTCTGTAGAGTTTTTCCCCTTCGACGATTGGATCGGAAGTTACGACATTTTTTTTGATCGGAAGCAACAACGAGAGCTCGCTGGATGTGAAGGGATGTGAACGGATGTGAAGGTAACTTTCTCCCTTTCGCTTGCTTCGTCGGCCAAATCCCTTAAATACGCCGAACCGAATGATTTCGTAAATCCTGGATTTACCACGAAAAGATGGAATTTTCTTTCAACCGCGGTTTTTTTTTACCGTGAGATTTGGTTTTGCATTTTTGGCCGTTTGGTTGGATTTAGCTCAAATCCACGTCAAATCTGGCCTATATCCTGCATCCAAACAGCCCTAAGTGTTGATGCCGTGATGCATTTGCTATTCGAATCTTCCTCGGTTGAGTTGTCATATCTTTAATTTAGAATGATATGGCATTAAAGATGATCAGATATCTGCTTGTATAAGATGCTTTCCCCTTTTTTTTTAATTAGGGCTTGAGCTGAGAGGACAACGTGATGCTTTTTCTTTGATTGAACATTCCCATTTATGCATGTATATATATCTATATACATATACATACAAACATGCGTATGTGTATGATGTACTTCTTGCAATCAAATTGCCCTTAACTTCAGAAAATATTGGATTGGTGTGGACAATGAGGAGAAATATTTGCGTGGTGAGACATTTTTTCTATGGTATGGCTTTCTGGATGGCCTTGAGTTTCTCAGGCAACCAGAACTGACATTAAGATGGGAATTCGAGCATAGTGAAACTTCTCTAGTATATCTCTGTCATGGATTCATTATCATCTTCTGAGCCTTTTTCTTTCATCATCTTCTTCTTCATCTTCTTATTCTTCTTCTTCCTTTTTGGCATATGATCCTTTTGTTTGAGTTTGTTTTGGAGGAATTAGCGGAAAAGGAATATTGTTTACCTAATTGACGCTTACTCTCCTTACTGCCTTGAAAATTCAAGGGGCCTTTCTCCAATCTAATTGTAATGCATGTTGGTGGAATTAGTGTCTCTTGCTGTGAAAAGGGAAATAAATTCATTGAAGAGAGATACGTATGATTGTTAGATAGAAATACTATCAGTAGCTTCATCTTCTCCATGAAATATATTTACGAAGGCCATATCATTTGGCAGTTATGAAGATTAGTGAAATACTCATAATGTGTAATAGTGATGCGATTATTTCTTTTAGAAGTAAAAAATTTGTGGGGAAGATTATGATGATGATTAACATTTTGATTTTAGCTGGGTTTTGTAGTGTTTCTGTGGAGTTTCTCTATGTTTCCTTTGGCATAACATGTATCGTTGGTTGAATATGAGCTATTCATAAACAACAAATTTTTATGACCGTTTTATATAACAGGGGATTTTAAGTTTGATTCCCATGAAGGCAAGTAACGCTTTTACTATGGAAATTTCTTAGTGTTAGTGCTGATGATGCCCAAGTATGCTTTCCTGTATACCCTTTGATTGTATTGATAAGTTATTCAGGTTGGCCTTTTGTGGAAACTGATGTGGCCATCAGCTATTTTTACTCTTTTTTTGGATGCTTAGTCTACCACATCTTTTACCTTTTGTCTACCTTCATTAATGGGAAGATTCAATGGTTTTAAATTTATTTTCTCTATGCTACACTCTCTTTATATGTATATGTTTCAATTGTTTTAAATTTTTATAATTGTTTTATCTACCTTCCAACAACAACAACAACAACAACAACATCAAGCCTTTGCCCGACTATGTGGGGTTGGCTACATGGTTCCTTTTTGCCATTGTGTCCTTTTATCTACCTTTCTATCCTGTTCATTGGAAGGCCTCCGTTTATTGTGACCAAAACATCTAAGACGACTCTCTCTATTCTTATCTTCCATTGTAGCTACTCCAACCTTTTCACATATATGCTCATTATGATTATCGAGCTTTAAACAAACACGCCTTAATGAGCTATGTTCATGAACATATTTAAGGAATTTTTTTACACTATCAAACAAGCGCGTTCATGAACGATTCTAATGAATATTCTTGAGTTATCAAATGAGCATGATCATGAATATATACCCAACTAGTATTTTTGAGTTACTAAACGATCTCGTTCATTAATAAATTGTTTATGATTCATCTTGTATTTGTGCATGAACATCTTAAATAAACAATCTAGAAAACATTGACACATGTGAAATGTCTATTGTTCTTGAACAAATTTATTCTATCGAAGGTATAAATTAAAATGAAATAAATTTATATTAAAAGCAGTTGTCTATTTAAAATGAAAATATGATTAATCTGTATGAATATATTTATCGAGCTTATTCATGAGTTCTAAATCCAACGCGAATCGAGTTTCTTATCGAGCTTAATGTCAAGCTTGTTCTCGAGCTTCAAATGTTGTTGTTCGTGAACATAAATGAACCAATCACATTAATGTTCAAGCTTGTTTATTTAAGGATAGGGTATTAGAAATGTTGTTCAAGTTTGTTTATTTAGTTAGTTAAACGATCACAAACGAACTTTAATCGAACCGAGAAAGGTGTAGCTCGTCGAACGTTTGGTTCGCTTGCAGACCTAATACTGGCAACTCAAGTGACGCTACCTCTCTTTTTTCATTGCCTTATAAAGTCAAGAGCCTTTGTCTCTATTCTATTTTTTATGCATGTTGGTGGAATTTCACAATCTCTCCATATGAAAGTAAAATTGAAATTGCACTGATGGGGGATAATGTTTTTCATTTACAGATGGAAATCATATCTGTTGCGTCATCTCCGCAATGAAATATATTTTAGATGTCCTAATCATATGGCAATTTTCAAGATTAGTGACATTCCCAATATGTAGTAGTGTGTTGAGATTATCTCTTTTATGAGTGAAAAGTTGTGAGGGCAATGATGATGATGATGATTTAGAATTTAGACTTCAACCATGGATTACACATGGCAATTATGAAATATTGCTATGTTTCCCATGATATGGCATGTCTGGATGTCCTGGAGCAGCTCAGGCAACCACATCTTCCATTTGCATGGGAATTAAAGTGTAGCAAAGCTCTTGTACTTATCTTATGTCAGAGTTTCATTGTCATCTAAGCCTTCATTTTTTTTGTTTGTCTTTTCTTCTTCTTCTCCCACTTCTTATTCTTGCTCATTATTCTTGAAGCTTAGTTCTTTCAGTTGTTATGCCTAGCTCCCTAATTATTTATTCACTAATAAAGTCATCTCCAGCTTCTGTTGCTATGACTGTGAGCCTGTGACAATATATCCATCATAAATTTTTGCTTCTTAGCTATGCTATGTTTCTCTGGCTATTAGATGATGAATTTCTTTTGGAGAGGCCACAACAATTATTGCTAACCCTTGACAATTTGGCTATGTTTGATTCTTACTCTACTCTAGTAATGAGGCATCAAGGATAGCCAATATTTTACACCATAAAGCATTGCAAGTCTCACCACCATGTTATAGAATTTTCTTTTTAAGTTTGAGGGGGACTTTTCTATTAGAGAACATACTGGAGGATTTCGAATATAGCCTTTGGTTTTAAATGGCTGTCATGGAATTTTTCAATGTTTCCTTCGATATGGCATGTTTCGATGTCCTGGAGTTCTTTAGTCAACCACAGTTGACATACGATGGTAATTCAAGCTAAGCCAAGCATTTTCGCTTGCCCGATGTGGTGGATTCATTGTCTTCATCTTAGCCTTCTTTTTCTTGTTCATTCCTTCTTCTTCTTCTTCTTCTTTCCTTTTGGGATTGTGATCCATGTCGTTTATTTTTTTTTGGTGGATTTAGCACGAAAAAATTATTGTTTACCTAATTGATTTTAACACTCCTATTTCATTGCTGTAAAATTTCGAGGCCCTATCTCAATTATAGTTTTATTGTGTTGGTGGAATGATAGTCTTGCTATGAAAAAAGAAATTGTACTTTCGTTGAAGAATAAAATACTTCCGATTTACAGGGGGATGTACTATCAGTAGCATCGGTTCCTCCATCCATGAAATACAATTCAGAAGGCCTAATCATTTAACAGTTATGAAGATTAGTGCTACACTTATAAAAGGTAAATAGAGTATGATTATCTCTTTTATGTGTTAAAAATTGTGAGGAAGATTATAATTATGGCGATTAGAAATAAGAGTGTAAAGTGTTTCAAATGCATGAGTTTTAAAAATACTGGTTTTTTGTTTGAAGTGAAAAAAAAAGAGATTTACACTTGTATCACTTTATATTATGCTATTTACCTATCTAATACCTAAAATTTTAATATTTCATGTCTCACATCAATAGATCAAATATTGGTGCAGGAAATAAAAAAATAAAATTTATTAGTATGGTATGGGTGAATTATAGGAGTGACATTTGATTTAAAGAGTTTTGGGTGATATTCTACTTTGTTTATCGTTTCTTTTTACCTCTTCCTTGGTGTAATGGCAGTTAAATAAGCCTCATGAGGCAACCTGTGCAGACATCATGATTTTAGCTTTTTATGGCTATAGCTGAGTGATCAGTGGAAACTTGTTCTCAACTTTTCTCTAAAGTCTTAGCAAATCAGTCTTGTTCTCGACTTTGTCCGTGACTACCCAGCTCACTTTGATCTGTTTGTTGTTGGCTCGAAAGTTCCACAAAAAAAAAACTGTCGGTAACTGTAATCGCAGTTGTGGTCTTCTTTCCTGCTAGCTGGGATTCCTGCATGCCCTGGAATTGCGGCAGCTGCACTTTAATAAAATATGATGCTCACTTGGGCTTCGTTTGGGACGGCTTTTTTACTGCTTCTAAATGGGGTGCATTGGACTGCCAAACCGTCTGTACGCAAGTCTGGACTTGAGATTTATAACTTGATTTCTTCGGGCGCACAATGACTTTTTCAAAAAGCATTCAAACATTACTATCTTTCAAAGATTAATTCGTATGAGTTCAAGATCGAGGATATTTGAGCGGGAGTTTAAGTTTAAAATTGAACTTGTGATCTCATCAGTGATTTGAGTTTGAGCCGATTCAGGAGTGGACTTGACTCACTAGCCTCAGCTCAACTATTCTTTTACCCTCTATATACATCATTACCTAAGACTGCAAATAGCTTTGTTGCGATGCGATTGATCTATGGCATTGGAAGTTGTTGCATTTGAATTATTTGAACACTTGGTTAGGTCATTCTTTCAACTCTCGAATGTCAACCATTTCATTTTACATGATATGGTGCATGAGTTAGCTCAATTTATAATTGGACATAAAATATGTTCTTCATTAGATTTGGTTGAATTGAAAAACATCCCCAAAGATGCAAAGCATATATTTTCGTAAGAGACACAAAGGTTGATTGTGTTCTTTTTCTTGAGGCTAGAAGAACACTTTACATTGATAGGTCATATAATTTTTCTGAGATGCTTCAGCAAAATATTTTTCCAATGGAGCCATTATTCTTTTGGAAGTTTTTAATACGAATTTGCCTTGAGATTCGTGCTCGATCAAGCTAATTTTTTGATGATATATCAATTCTCAATGTTAATATCTTAAGTTAATTGTTCAAAGGATGTTGAAATATATGGGGATATTATTAGGAGAATTCAAATTGGATTGCTAATGTGGAGGAATGCGTTAGGGATATTGTGTGATAGAAAAGTATCCCTCAAGTTTGAATTTAAAAGTACCAATTTTGTTTATGTATCAGCGTCTTTGTAAAGTTAAAAGGTGCAAATTTAGTTTATGAATAGCGACAATTTACGTTATGAGCTACAAGTACTTTTGTGTCATTGAAAGTAGGTTCATAATTTTTTATATTTCATATATTTTGTCCTTGATTTATGGAGCTGGTCATTAAAATAATTGCAAAATTTTTCACCATGCTTTCCATGTTATAATTTCGGACGAATTAAATGGGTAAAACCTCTTGCCATTTCTTGTATATTCTCTCACATCGTTTTACATTTTTAATTAAAGCTCTTACAAAAATTTTCTTCTTTGAGTTTTGTAATTTTATACTAAATCTTTCCATGTGTGCGTGGGAATTAAATGTGCAGTTGTAACAAGTCAAACTTCTTTCCTTTGCAGTAGCTTGTGGATCTTATAACTGTGTACCCAACTTTTTCTGAATCTTTATTGTTGACAGCTTGAGTTGGACAGTTTGGGTGAGGTTGAGTTGATCTTCTACGAGTTTGAACATTGCACCCCATTATTTATTAAATGACTAATTTGTGCTTCTTCTTTTGCCTCAGGAAATCACCAGAGTTGCATATTATTTTTATGGCAACATTCTCTTTGATCACGCTAAACCGGTCTAATTGTAAGGGAATGTACCTTCGTTTGTGCTTCTTGTTGCTTATATTCTTATTATTGATAGGATTAGTGAGGGAGTTGATGAAAGATTTTATTTATGGCGGTTAGCCTAAGTGTTTAAAGTTTTTCATTTGAGTAGATCTAAAATTAAATGCATGAAGTTTTGTTTTAATAATAATAGATTTAGTGATTGGATTGTGACATTGGGTGATCAAGTCTTTAAAAAGAGTGCATGTTTTAGATATTTCAGGTTTATTGTTCAAAGTGATAGTAAAATAAAGGGGGATATTATTAGTGTAATTGAAGTTGGATGGTTGATGTTGCGGAATGCAACAATATATATATATATATATATATATATATATATATATATATATATACATATTTTGTGATAGAAGCATATTCTACAAACTTAAGGGATACTTTTATAAGATTGTGGTGAGGCCTGCAATGCCTTATGATGCAAAATGTTAGCCATTTAAACAAAAGAAAAAAATTAATTTAAGTATTGCCGAGATGAGGATGCTCAGGTCGATTAGTGGCTTTATGCTTAGAGACACAATACGTAACGAGTATATATGTGAAAGTGTTGCAGCACCTCCAATGGCAGATACAAATAGGGAGTTGCCTTAGATGATTTGGTCATATGAAACATCGGCCTTCCGGCTTATGTTGAGAAAAGTAGAGGTTGTCCTAAATAGACTTTGTTAGGAAGTATTATAAGTGATCACTTTTTTATTAGACATAAATGACGATTAGGATTTTAATAGAAGACAATGGTGAAGAAGGATTCATGTTGCTAACCCCATGTAGTGGTATAAAGCTTTTTTGTTGTTGTAGGGCTTGAACTGTGAGGATAGCATGAAACTTTTTATCTGTTTTATCATGGAGTTCAGAAGTTGTCTTGCGTATATGATGTGTGTGTGAGTTTTTCCTAATTGGCCTAAATGTCCTAAAAAAAAGAACCATGCAACAAACTTGGTATTTCAAGGTGCGGCTTATTTTTACCATTAATGGCTGGTAGTTATTTTTAAAGTCAAAACTTGCTTGTTACTTATATTTTTCTCAATAATGTAGTCATGGAGATATCTGCTCGTAGAATTGAGCTGGTGATTGCCAACTAGTGACTGATCTTCTGCATCGCGAACATCAAGGATTGCTTGAAAATTCTCATGCAACCGATGTTATGATTATCCCCATTTGTGCCTCAGTTTGGAGGGCTTATAGAAAGCTGATTATTTATTTATTAGTGTTGGAATTCAGTATCCTTAATGTACTCTCTCTCTCTGTCTCTCTCTCTCTTCTGAAGCAGTATATATATATATATCTCGACAGACGTTTTATATAAAAATGCTCAGTATATCTTTGTTAGATGAGTGATTTGTTCTGCATCCTTTGCCTCAAGAAATCTCTAAAGTTTGCATATTATTGTTATGGTTTTGTGACACTCTTTTATCGGGCAAAAACATGGGTCTAATTAATTGGGGTTTTTTTCCTATTTTATATATTCGCTAATGGCCCCTTGAGAATGGGTATTTCTTAGCCTACGCTGAACTGAAAGCAGAACAGCCTTGGGAGTGTATTATTATGCCTTAAAAGTGAGAGATGGAAAAGCTAAAATATCATGAATCATGCATTATTATGCCTGCTTACTAAGTTTGCTACTCGGTTGAAGTTGATGCATATTCTCTCTCTTCTATTATATTGATTGGTGCTGCCTAACAGCCTAAGGAAAAAAATAGAAGGCAGCATTTAGAGATGGGAAGGTGTGAAAGAGGTATGGAGATACCATGTATTTGTTTGAAGACTAGCGTTAATCGAAAGTTCTCTTTTATTATTAGGAGGGGCTAATTAACTATCGGGACTTGCACCTTTAGGAAAAATTAATTCAGGTAGTCATAAAGTCCTCGAAAAAAGAGGGTGAAATCTCTGGGTAGTATATTATTTAGAATCCAATTTGCCGTTGGAAAATTTGTGATAGGAAATACTTGAGTTCGCAAGTAACCCAACCCAACGGTAAATACTTGAGTTCGCAAGAAAACTTATCACTAATTGGTGAAAACAGCGAGAATAATGCAAAATCTGGGCGAAATTTGCCCCAAAACCTTGGATTGCGATAAGAGAATCAAAGCCAAACAAACACTAGAACAAGATATAAGTGATCCTTAATTCGAGGGGAGGATCGATCTCTCTCAAATCTCTAGACAAGACAATCTAGAGCCAAAATACTCAAGAATTTCAAGAGGAACTCAAATCATGCATAAAACAAACCCTCCTATTAATACAATTAATTTTCTAATTCAAACATCTCTCATTGAAATTTTCCCTCTCAAACTAGTCTCCCAAAACCCCCTCTCCCCAATTCTCCAAGTGGGTGGCAGCATTAACGGAGGCGGATCCCCCTTTCCGCCTCCTATAAACATGAGCGAGCTGCTGGGCCGGTTCATGGTGAAATGGCCTTTTAATTTGCCTCGGAACTAATAAGTTAAAATTCTTCTCGACTACCCGATAAAAATTAGAGGGAGAAGAAGATGTAGAGGACAAGTTACCATATATTTGATTTTGAGAGGGAGATTAAAACAGATGATGTGTCTTTGACATGACCTGAGTGTGATATATATTTTTGTTGGTAATTAAGAATTGTTGTTGGATCCTAATGTTTTCATTGCATTTTCTACGAAGTTATTCTATAATTCAATTCAAATAAGAGGGAAGTAGTTTGTGATAGTTCTCGAGTTCTATGTTTAATTTTTAATGCAATGTCAGAATATCCCAAATGCATTTGTTGATAATAACACACCTCTCTCTGTATCTCTCTCGCTCTCTATGTTTCTATCTATGTATGTAATGGAAAAAGTGGTTAGTTTCTTTCAAACTAAATTTTAAAGAATCTCCTTTTTAATTACTATGTAAGTTCTATTGTCTAAGTTTCGATTCTAATTTTTATGCACACTGATGCATCTCACATTCTCTTGATATGAAAAAGGAAAAATGAAATTGCAATGAAGGGGTATATTATTTTTCTTGAGGCGCTGCTTGTAATTTCAAGCATTGTGTTTCTCCTATCTTTCCCTATGTTGTGTGTGGTGTTGTTTTGCAACAATTAGGATATAATTTGTCTATAAATTTAAATCTCGAAAGTTATTTGGTAAGATAAGTGTTAAATCTTGCTTGGCAATATAATCTAAGATATATGGCAGCTAGTTTATTAAAAATTTAAATTTAATGTATATTTTAAGTATAATTTTATTTAATGTTAATAAGTTATAATTAAAAATAATTTAATTTTAAATTATGTTATTAATTTTAAATTTGATCATATTTTTAGTTATTTATAAAATGATTTTAAAATATTAATTTTTTTAGCATTAATTACAAATTATTTTAAAGAATGTAATTATAATTTAATTTTATTAACAATTGGTTTTAGTAAAGAATTTTATTTAGTTAAATTTTATTTTTATTTAATTTTAATTTAATTTGGTGTAGTAAATAAATTTATTCACGTGTTATGCTTCTCTGCTATTATTTGTCATTTTGCAGTTTGTCTGCTCTTCCTGTAGACGTGGGTTTGCTAGGGTTTTATTTTCCTCTTCTCAAGCTGTTCGTGACTGTTCGACTTTGCCTGCTTTGCCTTGGTAGAGTTTTGAATGAGTCGCTAAATGGAACTTTTTTTTGGTCAGGACACCTGACGTAGCTCTACATCTGGACGTGCTCTTTCTCTTTACCGCGCGGCCTGACGACCGGGTCCGGAACCCGATATTGATATGTTCGTGTATTGCTAGGTATTGCTCGATATTGCTAGGTTTTGCTCGGTATTGTTAGGTATTGCTTGGCAATAACGAGTAATATCGCTCTTTCAAGAGCAATATCGAGCAATACCAGGGTGTGATTTTACTAAGTAATATATGCTTCCATTTTTTTAATTAGGGCTTAAGCATGGAGGACAGGGTAAAAGCTTTTTCTCTTTTTCTCCTTTTCTCTTTTTCTATGATATAGTTAAGGAGTTGTATTTGGATATCTCTTTGTTGAGGTTCCATGAAATAACTTTGGTAATTCAGAAGGATTTTAATCTATTCCCTCTCTCTCTCTATACACTCACATGCACATACACACAAACATAACATGCATATATGGATATTTACATGCATATATGTATGATAATCTACTTGCAATCAATTTTCCCTTAACTTGAAAAAATATTGGATTTGTGTTGACAATGAGGAGAAATATAAGGATTGTGAGACATATTTTTACAATTAGTGGCCGAGAGTTATAGTTGTCTTTTGTTTAACTCAGTAATGTAATCATTGAGATTTCTCTTGGAAGAATTCTGCTGTTGATTTGCAACAAGTGACTGATCTTCTTGAAATTAGGTTTCTTATACTCATTTTGCATTGGCGAACATCAAGGAAGGCCTGAAAATTTTCAGGCAACCGATGTTATGATTTTACCCATTTATGCGTGAGGTGAGAGGACCATTAGAAAGCTGCTTATTTATCTATTTATCATTTTTGTGCTGGAATCTTGTAGTCATATTGCTCTCTCTCTCTCTCTCATAAAGCACAGTGCAGTAGCCATGGTAACTTGTTGAGCAATTTTTTCATTATATAGATATTAGATTTTTGATGGAGATGCGTAGAGAGTAAGGAGAATCTAAATATGATATTTATTGATTTAGAGAAAGCATATGATAAAGTTTCAAGAGAAATGCCCTGGAGAGTTCTAGAAAAGAAAGGAGCTTATAATGCTTATGTTCAAGTCATTAAGGGTATATATACAGGTGTTAGTACATGTCATCTAAGGTGACTCTATGATCTTATCTTCCACTGGAGCTACTCTAATATATTCACATATATGCTCATTTCATATCTTGTTTCTAAAAGTACCACCGTTCATCAGCATCAGCATCCTCATCGCGCGACACTTAATATTATGTTTTCTTTTTATTAGCCAACATTTTGCACCCTAAATCGTTGCAAGTCTCAACACCATCTTATAGAAATTTTCTTTTAAATTTGAGACCTATCCAACAACATACCTGAGGATTTAGAATTTATCCTTTGGTTTTAAATGGCTGTTATGGAATTTTTCAATATTTCCCATGATATAGTTGGTCTGGATGGCCTGGAGTTTCTTAGGCAACCACAACTAACATACGATGGGGATTCAAGCTCAGGCAAGCATTTTGGCTTGTTCGATGTAATGGTTTCATTGTCATCATCTTAGTCTTCTTTTTCTTGTTCTTTTCTTCTTCTTCTTCTTTCGTTTTGGGATTGTGATCCATGTAATTGAGATTGTTTTGGCAGATTTTGCGCGAAAAGAGTTTTGTTTATCTAATTGATTTAAACACTCATATTTCATTGCTGTAAAAGTTCGGGGCCCTGTCTCCATTCTAATTTTAATGTGATGGTGGAATGGCATTCTTGCTATGAAAAAAGAAATTGAAATTTCGTTGAAGAATAAAATACTTGCGATTTACTGAGGGATATACTATCAATAGTACCAGTTCCTCCATGAAATACAATTCAGATGGCCTAATCATTTAACAGTTATATAGATTAGTGCCACACTCAGAAAAGGTAAATATAGTATGATTATCTCTTTTATGTGTTAAAAATTGTGAGGAATATTATAATGATGGTGATTTAGAAATAAGTGTAATGTGTTGGATATGCATGAGTTTTAAAAATATTGTTGTTTTGTCTAAAGAAAAAAAAAAGTGTTAAACTCTTATCATTAAATTGCTGCACTCGAATGTTCTGAAATTGTGAAACTCTTATCAGTAACTTATAAGTGTTATTTAGTAAGTGAGTCATTGAAATATACTTACAAAATACAAATTCTTTGGAATAACAAAAAGCTACCATAAGAGTTACTAGAATTGTTAGGATTTTCTATTTATAGGCCAACCTATTTTTTTAGTTTCTGCTTTCAGTGAATGCTGCAGCGTTTTTTTAGTACTCTGCGTTACAAGGTCTTTAGCTTTCTTAATGGGTGATATTCTACTTTGTTTATCATTTCTTTTTACCTCTTCCTTGCTGTAATAGCAGAAAACTAAGCCTCATGAGGCAAAATGTGCATACATCATGATTTTATCTTTTTATGGCTATAGCTGAGAGATCATAGTGGAAACTTGTTCTTAAATTTTCTGTGAAATCTTAGCAAATCAAATTTGTTCTCGATTTTGTCCGTGACTCCGCAGCTCACTGTGATCTGTTGGTTGTTTGGTCGAAAGTTAAAAAAAAATTGGTGACTGGAATCCCAGTTGTGGTCTGCTTTCCTGCTAGCTGGGAATCCTCCATGCCCTGGAATTGGAACTTTTATTTGGTCCGGTGAACGTACTTAGAGCTACGTTCGGCCAGCACTAAGATCGCAGACACCAAACGAGAAATACCGAGCAACATAAAAAATAACGAGAAATATCATTATGTGAAGACAAAATACCGAGCAATATAAAAAAATACCGAGTTTTTTCTAGAAAAACTCTGTATTTTTTGGTATAACTCGGTATTGCTTGGTATTGCTCGGTATTGCTCGGTATTACTCGGTATTGGTCTTCACAGAGCGGTATTCCTCGTTATTACCAAACAATACCTAGCAATACCGACCAAATACCGAGCAAAAACCGAGTAACAATCCTCTGACCGAACGTAGATCTATGTTCGGTCAGAGGATGTAATAAAAGTTCTTGGAATTGTGGCAGCTGCAATTTAATTAAATATGAAGCTTACTAAGTGTGGTGCTTTGAACTGCCAAACAATCTGAAGCAGGTTTCGGTTATGCATTATCTTACAAGTTTAAGAGCCTCTGTTTCCACTCTATTTCTTTTTTATGTTGGGAAATTTTCTCTCAATCTGTCCATATGTATGGGAAATTTAATTTGCACGGATGGAGGATTATATTTTTCATTTACAGATGGAAAATATAATTTGCACCCCATTTTTTATTTGAGGTACTGATTTGTGCTTGCATCTTTTGCCTCAAGAAATCACCAGCGTTTGCATATTATTTTTAAAGTAAAATTCTCTTTGATGAAGCAAAACCAAGGGTCTAATTATAATGGTTTTTTTTCCTATGTTATATATGCACTAGTGACTCTTTGGAAGCGGTTCTTCTTAGTTTTGGGAGAGAACAGTGAGAAATGAAAAAGTGAATACATCATCGAGAAATAGTGAGTGATGGAAATGTAAATACATGATGGAACTTCTGTTAGGCCTCCCTCTAAAGGCAGTTGCTCGGTTTAAGTGAATACGTATCGTCTTACTCTTTTATTGAATAGAGTTGAATTGGGGAAAAAATGAAGACGGCATTTATAGATGAGGGGGAGAGAAAGAGGTAGAGAAAGGACAAATTATCATATATTTGAAATTGAGTCATGAAGTGTCTTTCACTTGAAGTGACAGTGATTTATGTTTTGGTTGGTAACAAGGAACTATTGTTTGATCCTTCTGTTTTCATCGTAATGTCTTTGATGGTACTCTATAAGAGGGAAGTTGTTAGTGTTGGGCTCGAGTTCTATGCTTAATGTAGTGTCAGAAGACCCCTAATGCACTTGTTGAAAGTTACTCTCTCTCTCTCTCTCTTTCTGGTTTAGAAAATCCCCCCCCCCCCGCGGCGTCCCCTCTTTCGTGTGAGTTTTAACGGATTAAGTTATGGGGTAAATTTTGCAAAGGCTGATTGGGTTTGAAATAAGACACTATGTAGATATTTCGTTCTCATTTTGCGAGGACTTTTTTATCTGAGTTCTGGTTTCCTTCTGGCGCAAGTCCCTATAGTTAATTACCCCTCTCAATAATGAGAGAGAACTTTCGATTAAGGCTTGTCGTTGATCAGTCATCCTCTGTCGGGTGAGTTTTAGCGGTTTAAGTTTTGGGGTAAATTTTCCGAAGGCGGATTGGGTTTGAAATAAGACACTATGCAGAGATTTTGTTCTCGTTTTGCGAGGAATTTTTTATCTGAGTTCTGGTTTCGTTCAGGCGCAAGTCCCTATAGTTAATTACCCCTCTCAATAATGAGAGAGAACTTTCATTAAGGCTTGTCGTCGATCAGTCATCTTTTTTGCAGCTTTAAAAAAAAATTTCCATTGTCCAGATTCTGAAAAATGCATCTGTTTATACTTTTTTCGCCAGTCTAATAGGGAACAATGTATTCTTGTGAGCAGTCCTAATAATTTGAGAATAAGGATTTATGTTTTAGCTGGTAACAGGGAATTGTTCGTTTCAAATTCTACATATTTATTGATAGTTCTCAAGTTCACTGTTTTCGTTTCAAATTCTACATATTTATTGATAGTTCTCAAGTTCTATATTTAGTGCAGTGATCGAAGATCCTTAATGCATTTTTTGATAATAGCACACACACCCTCTCTCTCTCTCTCTTTCTCTCTCTCTTTGCGTGTTTTTCCATCTTTCTATATATTTAATGCAAAAAGTGGTCAGTATCTTGCTTGCAAACTATATTTTGCAGAATTTTCTTATCAATTACTTTATAAGTTCAATTGTCTGTCTCAATTCTAATTTTGAGGTATGCTGATGCATCTCACAATCTCTTGCCATGAAAAGGAAAAAATGAAATTGCATTGATGGGGTTTAATATTTTTCCTTTTTTATTTGGAAATCCTAACAGTTGCCTCATTTTCAGCATGATGTAAAATTAAGATGACCTAGATATCTCGCTGTTTCAAAGATTTGTACCACAAATATATATTGTGTATTGTGATTATTTCTTGTTTGAGTAAAAAGCTGAGAGGGCGACGATCATGATGATGGTTTAGAATTTAGCCTGAATATTTCTATTTTACCTACGGTATGGCTTTCTAGATGGCCTGGAGTTTCTCAGGCAACCACAGCTGAAATTACTATGGGAATTGGAGCATAGCGAACTTCTCTAATAGTTCTTTTTCATGGATTCATTGTCATCTGCTGAGCCTACTGCTGTCATCATCTTCTTCTTCTTTCTCCTTTTTGGTTGATGATCCTTTTGTTTGAGTTTGTTTTGGAGGAATTAGCGGAAAAGGAATATTGTTTATGCATGTTGGTGGAATCAGTGTCTCTTGCAATGAAAAGGGAAATAAATATATTGAAGAGAGATACATATGATTTTTAGATAGATATACTATCGGTAGTATCATCTTCTCAATGAAATATAATTACAAAAGCCATATAATTTGGCAGTTATGAAAATAGTGCAATACAGATAATGGGTAATAGTGTTGTGATTATTTCTTTTAAAAGTTAAAAAAAATTGTGGGGAAGATTATGATGATGATAATGATTTAGATTTTTTCTGGGTTGTGTTGGTGCTTTTGTGGAGTCTCTTTTTTTCCTTTGGCATAACATATAGATATAGAGTTTTGCTGGGAACGTCTTAGTTAATATTATATGGTCGAATATGGCCTAACTTTAAAATTCAGCTCTGAAAGAGAATACATAACTTTCAGAAACCACTGCTCCATGTCATTTGGAAATGAAACCAGCACATTATTCTTCGTGATTGTCATCTTTTTTAACGAGGCGATACTTCTCAATGGCTCCATTAGCAACACCAATGGATCACTTTTGCTAAGATCGTTGAGCTTGAGATGGGAATTATTAGTTTTCTCCACTTCTCCATATCTTCCGAGAGAGATCAGTCAACGACCACTAATGTTTCAAGGGGAATTGGATTTGAATAGCTACAAAAATTCAAAGTTGTCCACTCAATTCCATATATCTCCAATCTCTTGAGCTTAGGAGGCAAAGAGGGTAACTCTTTCAACTTCGGGTGTTCACGTAGCACCAGATCAATTAAGCAAGGAAACAAACATCCATCTTCATTAGCTACTTCTGCCCAAACCAATCATCTAATGCTTCTAATCCGCAAATATCTAACACCTCTAGCAATGGAAAGGCTCGGTATTTATCATTCCCATTAATCTTACTTTCAAGCCATTTTACTTTCTTCATCCAAGTAAGTTTTAGAAACTTGAGGAAGGGAAGTTGCCATTAATCTTACTTTCAAGCCATTTTACTTTCTTCATCCAAGTAAGTTTTAGAAACTTGAGGAAGGGAAGTTGCCTGAACGGAGGAAGAGTTTCTCATTCCAAGCAATTTTCAAGTTCGATTTTCTCTAGATTGAAGGTCAGATTAACATTGTTCATCCCTATTGCAGACCTTGCACCCCAGTAACGCTTTATGCTCAGATTCCTTAGACAATTTGGTGGATGAAGGTTGTCGAGCACGGTCTCATATAAAGCGATGTTCCATGAATTAGCACTTTATTAGGAATTACGAGCCTCCTCGGCGTCCTTGACATATTCAAGGCTGTTGATTTCTGAAATGCAAAGATCATTCATTTTCTTCATCTTATAACCACTCACAACCTCATCTGGACGAGGCTTTAGCTTCCCAATCCAACGTATCAATGAACTGCAACTCTTAGGCAATATCATGCAGCGCAAGTTTGAAAGGCTATTAATGCCACTTGGTAAAAAATCATCACGTTCATGTAGTTGTAGGGTTTCTAGCTCCCCTGGGCTATCATATATTATGTATTGCAAGTGATACAGATTACTTAGAAATTTTGGCAGCATAGTCAAATTAAAACCAACAATCTTTAAGTATCGAAGACCCATCAAATTTCAAATCTCCTCAGGTATCATTTTCAAGTATGGAGCACATACATATAATAAGGCTTCTCGATGCTCTGAATATTTCAATAAGTGCACTGAAAATATCCTCATTAGAAGCTTTATAGAACAAGAAAAGAGAATGCAAATGTTTAAACCGCACAATCTTTTTTATGATGCCTGGATTTGTAGTTTGAACAAACAAGCATCGAAAAGTTTCAGAAATTTTGAGAGATGACTTTTCAACATCCACAACTTTAGTGCATACCTGTGCAAAAAATTTAGATGCTGACTCATGTATTAAATCATGCATCATATAGTGACCTCTGACCTTGTCAACTAAAGTTTTTTTTACTAAAAATTCAAAGTACATTCCTCCAATATCCTTCATAGTCAGGCTGAATGAAACCCGTTGCAATCGACATTCGGACGAAATCATCTTTATCAAACGTATGATCTTGTGGTATAACTCCTCTATGGGAATGTCTTAGTGGTAGTGGTGATGATGCCCAAATATGCTTTCCTCTACCCCCTTTAATTGTAATGAAAAGTTCTGATGTGGCCATCAGCTATTATTACTTTTCTTTTGGATGCCTAGTCTACTACTGTTACATTTTATCTTCCTTCAATTATGGGAAGATCCAATGGCTGTTAAATTTTATATATTTGTAAATATATAATATGACATGAACTTTGATACATATTTGTATGGGAAGCATTCAAAGTTAGTTTCAGAATCATTCGAACTTTGATTTTGGCAAACTCATAGCCAAAATGAATGTCGTGAGGAGACGAATATTACAATGCTGGAACTATTTCAATGAGTTTGAATGAGCTCAAATAAATCACCAAGTGTAATTGAACATTTGAGGGCATTGGATTGATCGTCTTGACGAGACATCCAATGAGAACAAGATCGCTTAACTTCGACAATATTATGATACTAGTGGAGCTTTTTAGCTGGGCGAGGTCCTGTGGTTTTTTCCCTTTTTGGGTTTTCCATTTAAAAACCTTGGTGTTCATTTCTCTTTTCTGTTTGTGTGCTGAATACTCGTACAACGCTCGGACGCGAATTTACAAACTCTGCCGCCGCGTATATTCTAGCACGCAACAATTGTATTGATGATAATGCTTTTGCTGAGTATCTCTATGTTTACTAAGGTATAACATTTATCAATAATCGAGTGTGAGTTATTCATGAACAACTTATTTTTTTTGTTAGTTATATTTATCAGGGATTTGAAGATCGAGAATTACTTTCATTAGACATGAATTTTTTATTCATATTTGAATGGGATGCATTCAAAACTAATTTAAGGACCATTCGAATTTTGATCTTGGCAAACTTATAGCCAAGCTTAATGCCTTGACGAGATGAATCTTACAACGCCAGATTTGTTTCAATATGAGTCTGCATGAACCCAAATAAAGAACTAAGTGTAATTGAAAATTTGTGTACATTGATTAGATAAATAATTGTATCCAATTCTTACTTGCTTATTGTTGGATTGATCATCTCGATGAGACGTCCAACAAACTCAAGATTGCTTAACGTCGGCAATATTATGATACTTAAATTCTAAATGACTATGATCAATGTAATCAATACATGTGCTATGGCGTGATCCAGATTTTTTTCCATTTATAGGGGACATGCCACTCTTTATTATGTGGAAACATTGTGGGCAATGTGAAGGAATATGAGAATGGTGAGGCATATTTTTACATTTAATGGCTTATTATTATATTCAAAACTAAAAAATTTCTTGTTTGATGTTCCTTTTTTTTTCCTCATTTGAATATTTCTCTTGGAAGAATTGTGCTGGTCATTGCCACCAACGAGTGACTGATTTTCTACAACCCAGGATTCTTATACTCATTTTGCAATGGCGAACATTAATGATGGCCTGAAAATTCTCTGGTTACCGATCTTATGATTTTCCTTATATATGCTTGAAGTGAGTGGACTTCTAGAAAGCTGCTTTTTTGTGTTTGTGTTGGAATAAAGGTCATATTGTCCTCTCACACTTTCTCTTCTAAAGCACTGTGCATTAACGATGGTAGTTTGAGATGAGGCTACTGATAACCCAAGTGACGATACGTATTATTAATTTCCTTAGAAATTCAACCCTGATGGGGGATATTATTTTTCATTTACAGATGGAGGGGCTACTAGTAGCCTCATCTCCACAATGAAATACAATTAAAAAGTCCTAGTCATATGGTATTTTTCAAGATTAGTGGCAATACACTTAACATGCCTTGTGTAAATCTGTTTTATCAGTGAGAAGTTTTGAGGGAAATTATAATGATTTAGAATTTAGCTATAAACTGCATTTGGCTGCTATGCGATGTTCCTATATGTATGTATATATATATATATATATATATATATATATATATATGACATGTCTGTATGGCCTGGAGGTTCTCAGGAAACTACTACTCCCATTAGCATGGCAATTTACCATTAGCATTACAATTAAAGTATAAATCCCCACTTGTCATAGGTAAGGATTTATTGGCATGCGAGCCTTCTTATTTTTGCTCTTTTCTTCTTTTTATTCTTATTCTTGCTTAATAATCTTGAAGCAATAGCTCTTTCAGTTGTTGAGCCGAGCTCCCTAATTTTCTCTTCACTAATAAAACCCCCTCCAACTTCTGCTAACAATTGATAATTTGGCCATAGATAATTCTTCCTCTACTCTAGCAGAGAGGCATCAAGGCATTGATATGTCATCAAAAATTTATCTTGATCGGGCACGAATCTCAAGGAAAAAATTAGTTGGAAACTTCCGAAATTAAATGCAGAACCATATGAACTCTGATTTTAGCAAACTTATAGTCGAACTTAACTTGTGGAAAAGATGAACCCAACGACACCAAATTCATCGTAAATTGAGCTTATATGGGTCTAAATTGAAGGCCCGAAGCACGTTTGGAAGGTTCAAATCATAAATTGGATGACCAAATGGTTTCCAAATGTGACATGCTTTAGTCGAATTGAGTGTCTCGACAAAATGAATCCAACGAGCTTAAGATCACCGAATTCTTATATCATTAAGATATTCAAGTGCCCAATAAATGCTCCACGATTAAGAGGATCAGTATCGGCCGTCCATTCAATCCACTCCCAACATACCCTTGATCTATCTTCTATTTATTGGTTATGTCACTTTCGGGAAACTATATGTAGACGATTCATTTCTCTTGGAAGGGTGAAGGGAAGCAAGGAATAGAAGGAAGAGAGAAACTATTGTTCTCTTGCTACCAGACTCCTCCTCGACCACTGTCGAACCTGAACCGTCATCTGACTGACGCCGGATTTTTGCCCTGCCTACCGACTGACACCTGACTTCTATGCAGTCACCTACTGACGATTGACTTTCACCCGGCTTCCAATTATTGTTGGACTTACACCTGGCCACCAACTGATGTTTGGCTTTTGCCCGACCACTGACTGTCGCCGGAGTTTTTAAAAGCTGTAAAGAGGTAGTGTAAGAATCTGTGATATGAAAAGAGATATTTTGCAGTGCAATAATTTCTCTAACATCTTTCTTTGGCTCTTTTATTGGTTGGATAACGGATGATTCCAGAGTATGCTTTTCTCCTCTCTATTTCCCTTAAAGGCCTATAATGTCCGTAGCCCTCATCTTTCTTCCCCAAATCAATGCCACCTAAATTCAAGAAACCGTCGACTATATAGAATCGAGGAAGTCTCGATGAGATTTCCCTGGAGAAGACATTGGTCTGTTTTCATTCAACTAGGATTTAGCGTATTCTATAAATCTGGATTTACTAAATTTGTCTGGTCTTAAATTCCGAAAACTGTTCTATAAGAAAAATGTTAATTCGTAATAAATCAAGTGAAATTATTTGGCACGACAACAGGAGCTCGGGAAGCTTGACTCCTTCCAACTTCTGGATTTAGAAATATTTATGTAGGAGGAGGTGGGGTCTGTTGTATTGTTTGGCTCAAGGCATGTTCAACTCCGGCTTCCGAACTGCATCTTGAGGTAACTAGCATTTTAATGGTTGTTTAATGTGACAGATTGGGGTGGAAGCTTGCTTTCTAGTATCCTTGTTAACTTTTGTCGGCCTTAATCTGCATTGCATATCAAAGGAGGGCTTTTAAATACTAATGGTGACTTTATCTTCTCAGAATGCTCTTTATTTTTGGCAATGACAGCTTCCATTAATATGCTGATTCATGCTTGGCTATCAGTAGAAAGCTTATCTACTTACCTTGATGGATTTTGCTATCATCTGGCCCCTATGCCTATTATTGGACTCTCGTTCTTCTTCTTTACTTCTGAAGTTTTTTCAGTCCTTTGGGTTCTGAATGTTTCATAATGCGCAGGGTTGGTACCTTCATCTCACTAAAGTTTCTATAACATTCCCGTTTTGGTTAGTTGCTGATGTATATTTACATCGGATCAGCACATGAGATTGTTGTGGAAGAAGCATGACTCATTGGGTTGTTGCACTAAGCTCTTTTGTTGTTGTGGTTGCTATCAGATTTTTTATTGAGTGCTTATCTATTTTACTAAGTGTTGATGTCCTGGTGCTTTTCCTAGTCGAATCTTTTGTTGTTGAGTTCTCCAATCTATAATTTAGAATGATGAGGCATCAATAATGACCTGATATCCACAAGAAACAGATGCTATCATTTGATAACAACCACAAAAAAAAGAAAAGATGCAAGATGTGTAAAGAGAGGTGTGTTGGTTTTTTTTTTTAAAGAATCAAAATGATGGACAAGATTGTGCGAATTATTGTGGAATTATGTTAATTTGTCATGCATTAAAATTATGGGTATTTGAGCATGGTTTATGATATGATATTAATGCTTCTGAAAATTAGTTTGAATTCTTGCGGCTTGGTCTTCTATTGAAGCTAAATATTTGTTGAGGAGGTTTGATGGAGAAGTATAGAGAGAATAAAGATGATCTACATATTATATTTATTTATCTAGAGTAAGCATATGATAAACTTTTAAGTGCTTTGGAAAGTTTTCGAAAAGAAAAGAGTTAGTAATGTTTATGTTTAAGTCATCAAGGATATGTTTACAAGAGTTTTAATATGTGTGGTCAAACACAAGATTATTTGATCAAGTATTTTTTTCTATTTCAATTGGATTACATTAATGATCAGTGTTAAGCACATATATTTTTGCTTTAGTCATGGATCATACTTGTTACTTGTATTTTCATCAATAATGTTATCATCAAGATATCTGTTGGTAGAAATGTGCTGGTGATTGCCATCAAGTGACTGATCTTCAGCAATTCAAGTTTCCTTATACTATTTTTGCAAGCTGATTATTTATTTATTAGTGTTGGAATTCAATAGTCATATTGTACTCTTTCTTTTTCTTGCAATCCAGATGCACTTCCTTTCCTTATGCATTTCGTTTGAAATTAAATTGCCTTTCTCCATTCTATTCTCAAGTTGGAATTGCTTGGCAATATAATTAAGATATGAGGCGGCTAAATCATTAAAATTTCCGTTTAATTTTTTTTAATTTTGATTTATATTTTAAGTATACTTTTAAATTGTAATTAAAAATAATTTAATTTTAAGTTTGATTATATTTTTAATTATTTATGAATTAAGTATAAGTTTTTAATTTTTATTTCCAGTTATTACATTTATTATAAATTATATAATTATAATTAAAGTTTATTATGAACTAGTTTAATTAATTAATTAATTATGAATAATTTTATTGTATTGTTAATTGATTTTGTTTAAACGAGTTAAATTAAAATAATCTATTGATGTGTTATACTTCTATACGATTTCTTGTTTATTTCCAGTTTCTCTGCACGGTTCCTATAGCCGTAGGTTTGCTAGGGTTTTCTTTACTTCTTCTCAAACTTCCATATGTATTTGACTGCTTCGCCTGAAAGGTAGAGTTTTGAACGAGTCGCTAAATGACTTCTTTGCCTACATACACGACCTTCCCTCCTGTCGAATCCACAGTTCGCCGCATTTTCTCTCTATTTCGTCGTTGCTGTTCGACTTCGTTGCTTCGCATGAAGCAAGGTTTTGGCACGACTCGCTTGTTTGCTGTTTGACTTCGCTCGATGACGACGTTCCCTTCCTTCCTGTCGGATCGAAAGTCTCGACATTTTAATTGGAAGCAACTACTGGGAGCTCGCTCGCTGTAAAGGAAACTACCTTTATCCCTTTTGTGCGCTACTTCGGCGAAATTTCAGGATTTATTATATCCCGGATTTACGGTCCAATGAGGAAGACGGAGGATTTATTCCTCCGGGAGATTTAGCGGGTGTTTGCTGCCAAATCCTGCTCAAAGTCGGCATAAATACTGTTAAAGCCTTTATCCAAACAGCCCTAGGGATTAACCACTATCCACGCTGAATATCCATATGTTTGCTATTTTTCTGATCTGGAATCTTTGGATGTCCTGCAGCTTATGAGGCAACAGCAGCTGGCATGACATTGGGGATTTATACTTAGCTATCAGCATAAAGCTTTCTGCTTGCCTTATTTGATGGATTCTGCTGTCATCTGACCCCTATCCCTATTCTTTGTCTCCCATTATTCTTCTTTACTTTTGGAATTTAGTCAGTTCTTTTGTGTTGTTGATGTTTTATAATGTGCAGGGTAAAATGCATTATTCTCTTTGAGTTCCAATGAAATTTCCATTCTGAGTAGTTGCAGATGGATATTTATAGTGGATCAATAGATGAGATTGTTGTGAAAGAAGCATAAAACATGACTTGTTGGGTTGTTGCACCAAGTTCTTTTTATTTTGGCTATTATTAAATTTAATTGCCAGTGCTTATCTATTTTGTTGAGTGTTGCTGCTGTGATGCATTACCTATTTGAATGTTTCATGGTTGAGTTCTCATATCTTTAATTAGAATGATGGAGCATCAAAGATGATCTGATATCCGCAAGCAACAGATACTTCCATTGTTTGTATTAGGTTGAGCTGTGAGGACAGCGTGAAAGCTTTTTTCTCTTTTTCTAAAATGGAGTGCAGTGTTTTCTTTGGATATCTCGTTATTGAATCACCATGCAACAAACTTGATAATTCAAGAGGATCTGAATCCTCTCTCTCTCTCTCTCTCTCTCTTTATATATATATATATATATATATATATATATATATATATATTTATACTACTTGCAATCAAATAGCCCTTAGCTTGAAAAAATATGCGGACAAGAGGAGAAATATTTGGAAGGGGAGACATATTTTTATGATTAATGGCTGATTTTTAAAGTTGTGTTTTGTTTTCCTCAACGATGTTATCATCTAGATTTCTATTGAAGAATTGTGCTGGTGATTGCCAATAAGTCACTGATCCGCCCATGGATATCTAGGTTTCTTATAACATAAAGGATGGCCAAAAAATTCTCAGGCAACCGATGTTATGATTTGACCTATTTATGCTTGAGGTGAAACAACTTTTAGAAAGGTGCTTATTTATTTTTGTGTTGGATTTCAATAGTCATATTGCCCACTATCTCTCTCTTTCTCTCCTGTAACATGGTGCAATAACCATTGCTAATATGTGGTGCATGTTCTCCATTATATATGTATTGAGAGGTTTGATGGAGAAGTATAGAGATTAAGGAGGATCTACATGTGACATGTTCTCCGTTATATATGTATTGAGAGGTTTGATGGAGAAGTATAGAGATTAAGGAGGATCTACATGTGATATTTATTAATTTCCAATTTTGGAGGCCATCTAGGATTTGCTTTATATGTTTTTCTTATCTCTGTGACCTGGAATCTTTGGATGTCCTACAGCTTATGAGACAACGGCAGCCGGTATTAAAATGGGGATTCATGCGTAGCTAAGCTTTCTGTAGAAAGCTTCTCTACTTTAGCATTATTTGCTGGATTTTTCTGTCATCTGACCCCTATCCCTAGTCTTGGTCTCCCCTTCTTCTTCCTTACTTTTAGAATTTAGTCAGTTCTTTTGGTTTCTGGATGTTTCATAATGTGCAGGGTAGGATGCATTATTCTCTTTGAAGTTCCAATGACATCCTGTTTTGTGTTGTAGTAGATATATATTTATAGTGGATCAACATATGTTATTGTTGTGGAGAAGCGAGCCTCGGTTCTTTTTGCACCATATGTTGTTGTGGCTGTTATTAAATTTTAATTACCGGTGCTTATTTGTTTTATGAAGTGTTGATGCCATGATGCATTTGCCTATTTGTATGCATTTGCCTATTTGAATCTTCCATGGTTAAGTTCACATCTCTTTTATTGTGAACGGTGAGGCATCAACAATGACCTAATATCCCGCGAATTAAAGATGCTTCCATCTTTTTAATTTGGGCTTGAGCAGGGAGGACAGCCTGAAAGCTCTCTTTTTCTCTTTTTCTTTGATAAAGTTAAGGAGTTCTGTTTGTATATCTCTTAATTGAAGCTCTGTGCAACAACATGGGTAATTCAGAAGGAGTTTAGTACTCCCCCTCTCTTTCTCTCTCTCTATATACATACACACGTGCACATACATACAAACATACATTCTTGCATATATAGATATTTACATGCATATATGTATGATATTCTACTTGCAATCAAATTTCTGTTAACTTGAAAAAATATTGGATTTTGTTGGACAACGTGGAGAAATATATGGATGGTGAGGCATTTTCTTACAATTAATGGCTGTTAGTTATAGTTGTCTTTGGTTGTCCTCAGTAATGTAATCATCGAGATTTCTCTTGGAAGAATACTTCTGATGATCGCCAACAAGTGACTGATCTTCTGGAAATCAGGTCTCTTGCAAGATCAAGGGCATGTTGGGAGTGTTTTGAATGGACTGCCAATATCTACTCCCTTGATCATGCATCATTTATCGAGTATTTGAGTGTCTTAGTGATATCAAAATCTAGCAATCTAGCATTCTTGGGCTTGTTGTATTCTTCTCGTTGAGCCGGTCGATTTTGACACATTTGGGAATCTTTTGGTCATTCAGTTTCTGGTTTGAACTTCCAAATGGCCTCGAGTCTTTCATTTGAACCCATTTGAGCTGAGATTGGATCAAATTTGGTGTCTTCGGGTTTGTCTTTTTGAGACATTCAGTTCAACTATATACATCTATGTTGCAATGATACACCTATATATGAAGGCGTGTTGTATTCGATACATGGATGCTCCTCCGATACGCCCCTGTAACAAGTCGGATACAGCAAAGCCGTATCCAATTAATATACTATTTAATTTCAAAAGGACACGCGTATCCGACACACGTGTCCGTCAAAAGTCAAAAAAACAAAACGAAAAAAAGAGGCGTCGTATTTACTTTTGCGAGTGAGGTTCTCTTATTTTCGAGATGGATATTAGTCTCTTGATGATATGAGAATATTAGAAATTGCTAATCTTTCACTTGATGAGCTTGAATTAGAAGCTATGATATTTATTGAAGATGATGTAGAAGTTTAAAGACAACCTACTAAAGAAGCTAATCATATTATTCCTTCTATTGAATAGTTGAAATTTCATGTGCTAGACAATTTATGTTTATGCTTTTGTTGTTGTATTCGACATTTAATGCTTATTTTTATTTTGATATTATAAGCTACATGGCTACAAATGATGTTTCTTTCATTTTTTAAAAATTTCAAATATTATGTTTTGGTTGCTTTCTTAATTTATATGTATGATTTATAAATTATAATTCCGTGTCCTCGCCGTGCCTGTATCCTGTATTTTTAGGAATTGACGTGTCTTGTATCTGTATCGTGTCGTATCTGTGTCACTGTATTCGTATCGGTGCAACATATATATATATATATATATATATATATATACACACACACACGTATGTAGTCATTTTCAAAAGTCAAAACTTGTTACTTATTTCTCAATATTGTAATCATCTAGATATCTGTTGGTAGAACTGAGCTGGTGATTGCCAACAAGTGACCGATCTTCTGCAACCTAGGTTTCATTGTGCTCCTTTTGCAATGGCAAACATGAAGGTTGGCTTGAAAATTCCTAAGCAACCGATGTTATGATTATCCCTACTTATGCTTCGGTCTGGAGGGCTTTTAGATAGTTAATTATATGTAGACAGACGTTTATGTATAGATGCTCAGCATATCTTTTTCGCAACCTAAGTGCACTACCTATCCTTATGCATTGCCTTACAAATTTAAGAGTCTGTTTCCATTCCATTTCTTTTGCATGTGGGAAGATTTTTTCACAAGCTGTTCATATGAATGGGAAATTTAAATTGCACGGATGGAGGATTGTATTTTCCTTTTACAGATGGAAAACCTTTCAGTTTCCTATCTCTGCCTTGAAATACAATTAAAATGCCCCAATCATATGGCGTTTTCAACATTAGCGCTATACCAACAAAAAGTAGTTGTTGTGATTATCTCTTCTATGATTGAAAGTTGTGATGGCAACGATGGTCATAATTTAAAATTTAGCCATTTTCTGCACATGATTTCTCCACTAATCTGACATCTTTTTTGTCTTCAAAATAATATTAAAATGTTTAGTAAGTCAAGAAATTCCTTTTTGTCCTAAGCATTTCTACACATGTATTAGAATATCATAAGGTCTAACAGCTTTTTCACACCTCCGGAACTTCAGTTTCACTAAGGTCATTAAAATCAACTGTATTTTCGCAATCTTCATTGAAAAGTTTAGCAAACTATCTTATCCATCTTTGTTGAATATCCTCTTCTAATAAAACCACTTTTTGGTTTTCATCCTTAATGCACTTCAATTGAACTAAATCCTTACTACTCCTATATCTTTGTTTGGCTAACTTATACATCTATCTTTTGCCCTCCTTAATGTCTAATTTATTATATAGATCATTAAAGCTAAAATCTTTGCATATTGTCCAGGAAATACAGCTGTGATAAATTTTTAGGAGTTCAAGAAAAAAAAAAAACGTGGAAGATTATGATGATGATAATTGTTTAGAGTTTTGCTGGGTTGTGCAGTGCTTTTGTTGTGTATCTTTATGCTTTCTATGGTATAACATATATCGATGTTGGAATATGAGCTATTCATGAATAACAAAATTGTTTGACAGCTTTATATAACAAGGGATCTAAAGATCCCCTTGAAGGCAACTAACTCCTTTACTATGAGAATGTCTTACACCGAGAATTACCTTGATCAGGCATTAATCTTGATGGAACTCCTATCTGTTGCTTCATTTTCATCATGCAATAAAAGTAAGAAGGCTTAAATATATGGAAGTTGCGAAGATTGGTACCACAAATATTACTTGTGTGCTGTGATTTTCTTCTTTGAGTAAAAAATTTGGAGGGTTTTGATGATGATGAAGATGTAGAATTTAGCCTGAATATTGGCTATGTTTCCTATGGTATGACTTTCTTGATTGCCTGGAGTTTCTCAGGCAACCACAGTTGACATTACAATGGAAAGTCAAGTATAGCAAAGCTTCTCTAATAGTTTTATGTCTTGGATTCATTGTCATCATCTGAGCCTTCCTCTTTCCTTTTTGGTTCAGTATTCTTTTGGTTGAGTTTGTTTTGGAGGAATTAGCGAAAAGAAATATTGTTTACCTAATTGAGACTTACTCCCCTCTCCTGAAAATTCAAGGGCCTTGTTTGCAATCTAATGTTAATGCGTTTTGGTGGAATCAATGGCCCATGCTGTGAAAAGGGGAAAATAATCATTGAAGAGAAAGATACATATGATTTTTATGTAGAAATAAAATTAGTAATGTCATCTTCTTCATGAAATATAATTATGAAGGTCAGATCATTTGACAGATATGAAGATTAGTGCCATACTTAGAACGAGTAGTAGTGTTGTGATTATTTATTTTAGGAGTTAAAAAAATTGTGGGGAAGCTGGTAATGATGATAATGACTTAAAATTTTGCTGGGTTATGCAGTTCTTTTGTGGAGTATCTCTATGTTTCCTATGGTATGACATATCGATGGTCGAGTAGGAGTTATTCATGAAAAATGAATTTTTTTGGCAGTTATATATTCCAGGGGATTTGAAGATCGATCCCCATGAAGGTAAGTAACTCCTCTGCTATGGGAATGTCTTTGTGGTAGTGGTGATGATGCTCAAATATGCTTTCCTCAACATATGCCAGTAACTTTTCAAATTCCCAAATCCAAACCCGTGCTTCTACTATTTGCCAGATAACACGTATTCTCTATGTATCTGATTGACGACTAACCTTAATCGAAAGTTACATCCTGTTATTGGGAGGGGTAATTAACTATAGGGGCTTGCGCCTATAGGAAACCAGAACTCAAGTTATAAATTCCTCGCTAAATGAGGCAAAATCTCTGGGTAGTCTCTTATCTACGAACTCATCTACCTTCCCAAAATTTACCCCGGAACTTAATCGATTAAAGCTCCTCGACCAAAGAAAACAGAGGGGGAGGCCAGGGCCGAATTTTCGGATCCAACAAGTGTGATATTAATGCTTCTCAAAATTAGTTTGGATTCGTGCTGGCTAAGTCATCAATTGAACTTAAATATTTGTTGATAGGTTTGATGGAGGAGTATAGAGAGTGTAAAGTGGATCTACATATGATATTTATTTATTTAGAGTTAGCATATGATAAACTTTTAAGTGCTTTGGAGAGTTCTCTAAAAGAAAAGAGTTAATAATGTTTTTAGCTGCATGTTCCTACTGTACTTCTTCTTTTACCAATGTTGCTGCTACCATAAGAACCTACTTCTATTTAGTTGTTTAGCTGCATGTTCTAACCTTTTCTCAGATTCTTTGCAACAGTAGGATCTGGGGGCATTTGTTTGCAATATGCTTGCAATCACATTATTGGTTATGCTCATTATAGAGGCTGTGATGATTTTTCTTCTCTAAGATTCTCTCTTTTTTTTAATATACGCATGTATATGTTGGAAAGCATGTTCTTTTGCAAGTATTGCTGTGAAGTGTTTGATTATCTCTTTTGGTCCTCCTCCAAGGCTAGGTTTTTCTATTTACTGAATGTGGGCGCTACTTGCTCTTTTTAATGAGGTGTAAGCAGTACTATTAAAGTTCTTATCATCCCCTGAATAATCTCTTTTGCTTAGTTTGAAGCTTATTTCACTTTTATAGAAGAAAATGGCCACACAAATTTTGTTGCATGTCAATAATTGGTTTAAATATAATTTCTTATATTTTGCGAGATTTAAACTAAATTTCTTATTTCATATCCACAACATCAAATCAACGTCTGCATTTAATACCCATTCATTGAATATTCTAATTTTCATTTCTCTTTGATAGTGAAGGTATTTTCATCTTCTGTCTTTTTGCACAATTACAAATCTTTCTTTTGTTGAACCAGAGTTGAAAGTAGTGATATTCAATGATGATGATATTGAAGGCCAAAAACAAACCTCTAAAGCTAATCCTAGTAGTTGAAGCTTGAATGCTTGATGTTGTAGTAAGTGATTATTTGAATATATTTTTGTGGTTATACTAGATATTTTGTACTAAATATTTTATATTATAAGCTAGACAAGTTATCATGTCATTCATTTATTATTGTTTATCATTTTTAATATGATATTACATTAATATATATACACTATATAAAAAAATGTATTGCCGTGTCCGCGTCGTACCCGTGTCCTATATTTTCAAAAAAAGCCGTGTCCCGTGTCCGTGTCGTGTCGTGTCCGTGTCTGTGCATCATAGGTGTGGAACAATTTGACTTTACTCTTTGGAGTGGCCCGAATGAAAACTTCATTCGCAGAGGTGATGATTATGGTGATGCTGCTTATGATGTTGGTGGTCTCATGAGCCATAGTTTATGCTTGCCTGCCTCACACTAGGGGTGTATGTGACTCGATCTAGATTCTAGAGCAACTTAAGTGCTGTCAAATGAGCAAAAATAGTAGGTTTAGATCTCAACCTTATATTGCAAAACAAATAGCTGTTTACAGACGAAGCATATTTGTAAAGTTAGATGTACCAATTTAGTTCATGAATAGCGACAATGTGGTTTATGAACTGCGAGTACTTTTGTATCTGATTTCTAAATCTCATTTCTTTTGTACTTGTTTTGTAAAGTTTCTCATTAGAATCAATTGGAATTTTTATCATTATTCTCTGATATTGTTCCGATACCCTATTATAATTTCTGAAAAATTCAAGAAGTAAAACGTCTTTCCATTCTAGTATATTTTCTTACTTCCTTCTATATTTTCATGTAAAGTTTTTACAAATCTTTTTTTTTTTAATTTGATTTTTGTTGTTTTGTATCAAAATCTTTTCTTGTCTGCCTTTTTCCTTTGCAGTAGCTCTTGGATCTCATGACTGTGTACCCAGTTTTTCTGAATCCTTTGTTTTGACAACTTGGATTGGATAGTTTGCGAGCTGATCTTGTATGAGTTTGAACATTGTTTGCCAGTCTTTGTTAGACGACTGATTTGCGCTGCATCCTTTTTCTCAAGAAACCTCTAAAGTTCGCATATTATTTTTATGGCTTTATGACATTATCTTTTATCGGGAAGAAACAAGGGTCTAATTAATTGGGGGTTGTTTCCTATTTTATATATTCGCTAATGACCCTTTGAGAAAGGGTATTTCTTAGCCTACGCTGGCCTTAAAGCAGAAATGCCTTGGGAGAGCAGAGCAGTTAAAACAATGAGAAATAGAAATGTTAAAACGTCATGGATCATGGATAGACATATTCTCAACAAATTAATGAACAATGGGTGGCATATGCTCACATATAGTACTTTTTCCCGTCTATATGGTGCTGATTGATGCACGTGCGCACGTCTTCTCACTCTTTTTGCGCAACGGAAAGGCTGCGACCGTGCACTCATGAAAGCACACCCATGCAAATCCATACTGTGTATATTCAGCTCCTCCACTTCCATGCTTAAGCATCCATTATGGTACAACCCCTTGTCAGCTTTCATTTTTTTTTATTACAGGCTTTCTTCATTTCATGTCTTCAATCCACCTTCTACCCGGACCATGCAATGCTTTAGCTGTAGAGAGAAAGAGAGAGTAATGGGTAAAATATTGAAAGAGAGAGGGAGGAATGACTTTCTATAACGGTATGATGAAAAGAGATTTTGACACAGAGTTGCAAGGGAGGGCTTGGCCCTCGTGAGTTTGTTTTGGAGGAATTAGCGGAAAAGGAATATTGTTTACCTAATTGTTAGACGCTTACTCTCCTTCCGTAAAAATTCAAGGGCCCTTTCTCCAATCTAATTTTAATGCATGTTGGTGGAATCAGTGTCTCTTGCTGTGAAAAGGGAAATAAATTCATTGAAGAGAGAGATACATATGATTTTTCGATAGAAATACTTTCAGTGGGTTCATCTTCTCCATTAAAAATAATTACGATGATCATATCATTTGGCAGTAATGAAGATTATTGCAATACTCGTAATGGGTAATAGTGTTATGATTATTTATTTTATAAGTCAAAAAAAAAATTGCGGGGAAGATTATGAAAGCTTAGATATTAACAATGAAACGCTACAGTAGTGCTTCTTTTGCTACATTTGTAATGATATGAGTTTGGGGGTTTCTTTCTCATTTTTTTGTATTTTCTGATAATTATCTTAGAACCTTCAACTTTAACCTAGTCTTGTTTGCTTTCGGAAGCTTATGTGATCAAGGTTGATTCTCTCACATCTCTCTATTTTGATGGTTATTTTTGAGGAATTTTATCACCTAAATTTTAATTTCACACCCCCTCTATCTTCTTTGGCAATGTATGTTTTTAAATGCATTCTGTTATATGATGGATTTGTTGCCCACAAAATAAGGAATCTCTCTCTCTCTTAAGATATACATGCAAGCTCTTGAGTTTGCTAGTTTTGCAAGATTTGTCCTCTGATTATTGCCTGTGTTATCTGCTTTATTTTTCTAGTAAGAATGCTGCCTTCTTAGATATTGTGAGCAGATTGGGAGTGCCATTTGAGGTTGTTGATCTGCGGCTTGATGCTTGAACTTTTACCCACTGCCACATTATTCCTGTAAATGGGGAACTTTTATTTGGTCCGGTGCAAGGACCTAGAGGAAGGTTCGGTTTTGCCTAAAAAAGTGCAAATACCGAGTTTTTTGAAAAAATACCGAGTTTTTTAAAAAACTCGGTATTTGCACTTTTTGATCTATTTTTGTCTAAAACCGAACCTTCCTCTACCTCCAGTGAAAGGACCTAATAATTGCTCGTAAATGGGTTTGTCTAAGACTCTTCTTTTAAAGATGTTCTTGTTCGGGTTTTGTTTTTTTGTTTTTCTGGTTTAATTATATTCTCAGTCATTTTTATTGCAGCTGTCAAAAAATTTCCGTTGTCAAGATTCTGGAAAAATGCAACTGTTTATAATTTTTAGTCTATATAATAGCAAACAATGTTCTCTTATGAGGAGTCCTAATATTATGTTTTACATGATGTTTATGGACGAAAGAGTTTTTATTGGATGCGATTTAAATGGACGTGATGGTAGAGAGGTAGATGATTTTAAAAGCATTCATGGTGGACATGGGTTTAGAATGATAAATGAAGGTGACTAGATCATATTAGATTTTTGTTTAGCTTATGTTTTTTTAATTGCTAATATCTTATTTAATAAAAAGAATGAGCATCTCATCACTTATATAAATGGATATAGTACAACTTAGATTGACTATTTTCTTATAAGAAAATTAGGTCGTTAATGCCGAGCAAAATCGACCAATACCGAGCAACATGCGAACATAGCAATCCTATCTCGGTTCAGGGTCGGTGTTGTCTGGCCGTGCAGTAAATAGTGAGAACACGTTGCACTATTTTATTGGCGTCTGAATGTAGAGCTATGTAAGGTGACCGGATCAAATAAAAATTCCTTGAGGAGTGGAATATTATAATGCAGGAACTATTCCAATGAGTTTGAATGAGCTCAAATTAAGCACCAAGTGTAATTGAAAATTTATGACATTAATTAGGTAAATAAATGTATGCCAATCTTACTTGCTTATTGTAGAATTGATCGTCTTGATGAGACATCCAATGAGCACAAGATTGCTTAACGTCGACAAAATTATCATACTTAAATACAAAATTATCATACTTATTGTATGATTTAAACAATAATTAATCTGTGCGATCCCCATTTTTTCCCATTTATACGGGACAAGCCACTCTTAATTTTCTGGAAACATTATGGGCAATGTGAAGGAATAGGCGAGTGGGGAGGCATATTTTTACATTTAATGGCTAATCATTCATTAATTATGTAAATCATTATTTATTTTATATTTAATTGCCTCTTTAATAATTAAATTTATTGTTTAAATTTTATTAAGTTAGTTTAAATAAGTTATGTTATTAATTATTTCATTAATCAAATGAATTTTACTATCATTAATAATTTAATTATTATTTGAATATTATTTATTATACTTAGTAATATTTATTTTAAAAATATAATATTTTTCCTATTAATTAATTGAAAATCACTACGGATTTAACTAGTAATTATATTAATTATTTAATTAGTTTCACTTTTTTGTTAATATTTTAAAGGGATTTTTACATACATGCCACTTTATAACATGTATATTACATATTTGACACTCAAAACTTAAATATTACACGCCTACCACTCAAATACAAACTTAACCTCAAAAATACCACTCCCTCTCACTCCGTCTCTTCTCCGCTTCATTTCACGCTACCCGTTCACAGGAGAACAAGTTTCAGCGAAACCGAAACCTGAGCTGCTCTTCCGCCTATGGCCTTCACTCCGCACAAGCATTGGCTTTATTCACGGAGAATCGGTGAGATATTTGGATTTTTCTGCATTTTTATTCACTTCCGCACAAAGCACTGGTTTTATGACTTTATTCACGGCAGCAAAACCACAAAACCACGGTAGCACTGGTTTTATGGCTCTATTTACATGTCATTAGGCGGACAGTTGTAAGTATTCCCTGTGGTCCATCAGCTATGATTTTTCTGCATTTTTTATTCACGGTAGCTGTTCTTACAACTCAAATGTGTGGTGACAAAATAACAGAAAACTTATGGCTTAATGGCTTAATGTGTTAATGCATGGATTTATTTTTTGTTGTACAATTTTGGCACAATTTAGTTCGGTGGGAAAGGCCGAAGGAGCAGATTTTTTATGGTGAGAAATGAAGCGGAGAAGAGACGGAGTGAGATGGAGTGTTATTTTTGAGGTTAAGTTTGTATTTGAGTGGTAGGGGTGTAATATTTAAGTTTTGAATGTTAAATATGTAATATACATGTTATAAAGTGGCATGTATGTAAAAATCCCTATTTTAAATTATATTATTGACGTATCCGACAGCTCGAGGAGTCTAGGTCTTGCTTTTCCTTTCTGCATTTCGTTCGGTTTCGTTCCTTCGTATGTCTGTAGAGTTTTTCCCCTTCGACGAATCGGAAGTTACGACAATTTTTTTTTATCGGAAGCAACAACGGGAGGTCGCTGGATGTGAAGGTGACTTTCTCCCTTTCGCATGCTTCTTCGGCCAAATCCCTTAAATCCACCGAACCGAATGATTTCGTAAATCCTGGATTTACCACGAAAAGATGGAATTTTCTTTCAACTGCGGCTTTGTTTTACCGTGAGATTTGGTTTTGCATTTTTGGCCGTTTGTTTGGATTTAGCTCAAATCCACTACAAATCTGGCCTAAATCCTGCATCCAAACAGCCCCTAAGTGTTGATGCCGTGATGCATTTGCTAGTAAAAGATGCATTAATCTTTGGATATCTTTAATTTGGAATCTTCCTTGGTTGAGTTGTTATATCTTTAATTTAGAATGATGTGGCATTAAAGATGTCTGGATGGCCTCCAGCTTTATGGCAAGTACATCTTCCATTTGGATGGGAATTAAAGTGTAGAAAAGCTTCTCTACTTGTCTTGTGTCTTGGATTCATTGTCATCTAAGCCTTTTGTTTTTGTTTCTTCTTCTTCTTCTGCTTCTTATTCTTGCTGAAGTGTCGAGAAACATCGCTCATTCAGTTCTGCCTAGCTCCCTAATATTCTCTTCTCTAATAAAATCCCCTCCAATTTCTGTTACTGTTACTGACTTACTGTTAAAATATTCTCTTCTCTAAGCCTTTTGTTTTTGTTTCTTCTCTAAGATTCTCTCTTTTTTTAATATACGCATGTATATGTTGGAAAGCATGTACTTTTGCAATTATTGCTGTCAAGTGCTTGCTTATCTCTTTTGGTCCTCCTCCAAGGCTAGGTTTTTCTATTTTCTGAATGTGGGCGCTACTTGCTCTTTTTAGTGAGGTGGTAAGCAATACGTTTAGAGTTCTTATCATCCCCTGAATACTCTCTTTTGCTTAGTTTGAAGCTTATTTCACTTTTATAGAAGAAAAATGGGGGCACAAATTTTGTTGCATGTCAATAATTGGTGTATCCAACATTAGCTGGTTATGTAATTAAGGACATTTTTGGATTTTATTGTATTTTCAGCTACCTCAGTTTTTATTTACCAAAAGGTTGGTGCCATCTTTATCTTGTATTCAAGGAAATTAGGTTTTGATTTGGAAGATAATGCTACTCTCTTTATATATCTATGCATGTCAATTTCTCTTTTTATTTATTTGCGAGGCTTAACAAATGTTTTCAAAAGGAAGCCGTTGCTGCTAAATATTTATTTTCAACGATTATATTTGAATGATTGATGAAAACTATTTGTCAAGATAGTTATACCCAAGCAAATCCATACTGTGTATATTCAGCTCCTCTCTTCACTTCCATGCTAAAGCATTCATTATGCTACAACCCCTTGTCAGCTTTCATTTTATTTCTTACAGGCTTTTTTCATTTTATGTCTTCAATCCACCTTCTACCCGGACTATGCAATGCTTCAGCTGTAGAGAGAAAGAGAGAGTATTGGAGTAAAATACTGAAAGAGAGAGGGAGGAATGACTTTCCATTGTGAACGGAATGATGAAAAGAGATTTTGACGCAGAGTTGCAAGGGAGGACTTAGCCCTCGTGAGTTTGTTTTGGAAGAATTAGCGGAAAAGGAATATTGTTTACCTAATTGACGCTTTCTGTCCTTCTGTAAAAATTCAAGGGCCCTTTCTCCAATCTAATTTTAATGCATGTTGGTGGAATATTGTCTCTTGCTGTGAAAAGGGAAATAAATTCATGGAAGAGAGAGATACATATGATTTTTAGATAGAAATACTATCAGTGGCTTCATCTTCTCCATTAAATATAATTACGAAGGCCATATCATTTGGCAGTTATGAAGATTATTGCAATACTCGAAATGGGTAATAGTGTTATGATTATTTATTTTATAAGTTAAAAAAAATTGTGGGAAAGATTATGAAAGCTTAGATATTAACAATGAAACGCTACAGTTGTGCTTCTTTTGCTGCATTTGTATTGTTTTGAGTTTGGGGGTTTCTTTCTCATTTTTTGTATTTTCTGATAATTATCTTAGGACCTTCAACTTTAACCTAGTCTTGTTTGCTTTCGGAAGCTTATGTGATCAAGGTTGATTCTCTCACATCTCTCTATTTTGATGGTTATTTTTGAGGAATTTTATCCCCTAAATTTTTATTTCACACCCCCTCATCTTCTTTGGCAATGTATGTTTTTAAATGCATTCTGTTATATGAAGGATTTGTTGCCCACAAAATGAGGAGTCCTCTCTCTCTCTCTCTCTCTCTCTCTCTCTCTCTCTTAACTCTTAAGATATACATACAAGCTCTTGAGTTGTTTGCTAGTTTTGGATGATTTGTCCTCTGATTAGTGCCTGTGTTCTCTGCTTTATTTTTCTAGTAAGAATGGTGCCTTCTTAGATATTGTGAGCAGATTGGGAGTGCCATTGGAGGTTGTTTATCTGCGGGTTGATTCTTGAACTTTTACCCACTGCCACATTATTCCATTAAATGGGTTTGTCTGAGACTCTTCTTTTAAAGATGTTCTTGTTCGGGTTTTGATTTATTGTTTTTCTGGTTTCATTATGTTAAAACTGAGAAATTGAGAGGTAAAAAGCTTGAAATTCTTCATTACAATCTTCCCTATTTATAGATCTATACATGATATCCCAATGAGGAAATAATAAATTGCATATTTAATACATAAATAATACATAAAAATCTTTCCTAAATTCGTTCCTTCATTATGACGTGATCCATGAGAGTATCCCACGGATTGATCTTTGTGTCTGTCGGATCCTTTGCACTGGGTTCAACACTCCCCCTCAAGCTGGGAAATATGAATCTGTCATTCCCAGCTTGTCAATCATTCTGAGAACTGTCCAATCCTTTAGTAAGGATATCTGCAAGTTGATCCTTTGATGATACATGGTCGACACTTACTAGACCACTGTCTAGTTTTTCTTTAATAAAATGTCTGTCCACTTCTATGTGCTTGGTCCTATCATGCTGGACTAGATTGTGGGCTATGCTGATTACTGATTTGTTGTCCCAATGTAGTTTCATGGGCTCATCCCACTTAACCTTTAAATCATCTAGGATTATTTTGATCCATAGTAGCTCACATATTCCCAATGGCATAGCTCGATATTCTGCTTGTGCACTGGATCTTGCCACCACATTCTATTTCTTGCTTCTCCGTGTAACTAGGTTACTTCCAAGAAATGTGCAATACCCCGAAATAGATCTTCTATCAACCGGTGATCCTGCATAGTCAGCATCCGTGTATACTTCTAGGGTTATTCCACGATCTCTCTTAAAGAGAATTCCTTTTCCAGGTCTTCCTTTAAGGTAGTGCAAGATCTTATCTACCGCTTGCATGTGAATCTGCTTTGGATTTTAAACTTTTAAATGAAGATTGTAAAAATAAGATTGACTGTAGTTACCTTAGCACCCAAAAGATTTTTGTTTTATCGGCATATTAGTAAAATTGAAGTTAGAGAGGCTTTAAAGAAAATGTAGGGTTGAAAAGCTGTTGGACCTATTGATATTCCAATAGAGGTGTTGAAATGCGTAGGAGATGAAGGAATTTTTTGGCTTACTAAACTTTTTAATTCTTTGCAGTAGTTTGTGGATCTTATAACTGTGTACCCAACTTTTTCTGAATCTTTATAATTGACAGCTTGGGTTTGACAGTTTGGGTAAGGTTGAGCTGATCTTCTACGAGTTTTAACATTGCACCCCATTATTTATTAAAGGAGTAATTTGTGCTGCATCTTTTTCATCAAGAAGTCACCAGAGTTTGCATATTATTTTTATGGTAACATTCTCTTTGATCAGGCAATACCATGGGACAATTAGTATGGGTTTTTTTTCCTGTGTTATGTATGCACTAGTGACTCTTGGGAAGGGGTTCTTCTTTGTTTTGGGAAAGCACAGTAGGAAAAACAGTGAGAAATGTAAAAGTAAATATATCATTGAAAAATAGTGAGTGATGAAAAAGTAAATACATGATGGAACCTCTTTTAGGTAGCCCTATAAAGCCAGCTGCTCGGTTGAAGTGAATACATATCCTCTTTCTCTTTTATTGAATAGAGTTGCATTGTGGAAGAAATGAAGATGACATTTATAGATGAGGGGGAGAGAAAGAGGTAGAGAGGGAGGACAAATTACCATTTATTTGAAATTAAAAGATGAAGTGTCTTTCACTTGACATGATGGTGATTCATGTTTTGGTTGGTAACAAGAAATTATTGTTGGGTCTTGTTTTATCATAATATCTTTGACGGTATTCTATGAGAGAGAATTTGTTAGTGTTGGGCTCGAGTTCTATGCTTAATGGAGTGTTAGCACACACCTGCTGCACTTGTTGATAGTTACTCTTTCTATTTCTCTATCTGTGGGCTCCGAAAATTCGTGATCCGGTTTCTTCTCGTTTTACGTAGAGGCATGTGGTGTCTAATATATTGTAGCAACATGGGTTGATGTGTGAAAATTTGTTATTTAAAATTAGAAATTTCACCATCTTGTGCTGTAAGCGGATGGTGGGGAAGTGATGATGGACCCAATCAAGATCGCATGGTTCTGTCGCCCGAGTCGTTGTGGTCTCTGGTCTACTTAGTCAAATGAGGTAGTTGACCCAACCTTATAGAAGGATCCTTGTCGATAGCCTTGGATTGCCTAGTCTGTGGGTACCTTGTAGCACTGTTGAAATATTTGCCAAGGGGATAAATTTGAATACATCTTAGCTATCAGAGAGCTTTGTACCATTTCGATTATATCACATTGATTTATATCTTAAGTATTTGAAGCCATTAGGGCTCATATGAGCTCTGGCCATGACCCATAATTTAGTGGTGTCATTTGGCAACAGTCCACCTAGTTCAGAGGGCGCCTTGGTCATAACCATTTACCTGTAGTGCCGTTTGGCGACAAAAGGAGAAGGGACCTTTAGAAAGCAGTTTATTTATTTTTTCTTGGAGTTTTTTAGTTATATTGCCGGATCTCTCTCTTTATTTCCATGAAGCACGGTGCAGTAATCATGGTAACTTGTTGAGCCTTTTTTTTTTTTTATCATTTTGTATATATATTTGAGAGGTTTGATGGAGAAGTTTAAATAGAGTATCGAAATTCTGCATATTATATTTATTGATTTAGAGAAGACATTTATTGATTTAGATAAGGCATATGGTAAAGTTCCTAAAGAAATTCCCTATAGAGTTTTATATTTGATAACAAGGATTTATGAAGTAGCTACATATTATAACAAGGAACTGTTTTCGTTTCAATTTCTATGAAGGTATTCTAAAATAACACACACACACACACACTCTCTCTCTCTCTCTATTTCCATCTTTCTATATATGTAATGGAAAAAAGTGGTCAGTTTCTTGCTTGCAAACTATATTATGCAGATTTTTCTTATTAATTACTTTATAAGTTCAATTGTCTGTCTCGATTCTAATTTTGAGGTATGCTGATGCATCTCACAATCTGTTTTCATGAAAAGCAAAAATTAAATTGCATCGAGGGTGTTTAATATTTTTGTTTTTTTACGTGGAAATCCTATCAGTCGCCTCATTTTCACCATGATATAAAATTAAGAAGGCCTAAATATATGGCAGTTTCAATGATTTGTACCCCAAATATAACTTGTAGTGTGCTGTGATTATTTCTTCGTGGAGGAAAAAGCTGAGAGGGCGATGATGATGATGATGATGATGGTTTAGAATTTTGCCTGAATATTGCTATTTTTCCTATGGTATGGCTTTCTGGATGGCCTGGAGTTTCTCAGGCAACCACAGCTGACATTATGATGGGAATTCGAGCTAGCATATCGAAGCCTCTCTAATAGTTCTGTCATGGATTCATTCTCATCTTCTGACTCCTTTTTGGTTCATGATCCTTTTGTTTGAGTTTGTTTTGCAGGAATTAGCGGAAAAGGAATATTGATTACCTCATTGACGCTTATTCTCCTTAGTACCGTAAAAATTCAAGGGCACTTTCTCAATTCTAATTTTAATGCATGTTGGTGGAATCAGTGTCTCTTGCTGTGAAAATGGAAATAAATTTATTGATGAGAGAGATATATATGATTTTTTGATAGATCTACCATCAGTAGCATTATCTTCTTAATGGTCAAATATGGCCCAACTTTAAAATTCAGCTCGGAAAGAGAAGACCTAACTTTCCTTGGCGTCCTTCACATATTCATGGCTGTTGATTTCTAAAAATCAAAGATCATTCATTTTCTTCATCTCCCCAATTGATCTATAACCGCTCACAACCTGTTCTGGACGTGACAATATCATGTATCAATGAACTGCAACTCTTAGGCAATATCATGTAACGCAAGTTTGGAAGGCTATTAATGCCACTTGTTAAAAAATCACCACGTTCTTATAGTTCTAGGGGTCTTAGCTTCCCTGGGCTATCATGTATTATGTATTGCAAGTGATAGAGATTACTTAGAGTTTTTGTTTGGTAACATTTAAATTAAAACCAACAATCTTTATGTATCGAAGATGTATCAGATTTCCAGTCTCCCCCGGTATCATTTTCAAGTATGATGCACATACATATGGTAAGCGTAGGCTTCTCGATGCTCTGATTGTTTCAATAAGTGCATTGCAAATATCCTCATTAGATGCTTTATAGAAAAAGAAAAGAGAATGCAAATGTTTAAATTGCCCAATCTTTTTTTTTTATGATGCTTGGATTTGTAGTTTGAACAAACAATTTTCGAAAAGTTTCAGAAATTTCAAGAGATTACTCTTCAACATCCACAACTTCAATGCATACAAGTGCAAAAAATTTAGATGCCGACTCATGTTTTAAATCATAATCTTGCATCTTATAGTGACCGCTGATCTTGTCAATTTAAGTTTTTTTTTACTAAAAAATAGAAATACATTCCTCCAATATCCTCCATAGTCTTTCCTTGTGACGGCTGAATGAAACCCTCTGCAGCGTGTTGCCACTCTTAATTATATGGAAATATTATGGGCAATGTGAAGGAATATGCGAATGGTGAGCCATATTTTTACGTTTATTGACTAATCATTCATTAATTATGTAAACTATTATTTAATTTGTATTTAGTTGTCCTTCATATTAATTATTTTGATTTTTACACTCAGGTCTTTAATTAGTTATTTAAGTTAAAAAAGAAATAAAATGAAAAAAAATCTGGAATAACATTAGTAAGTTTCTCATAATTCCAGCAATTAAGAATTAACATAGATTTTGTCTAGGGTTTGCTTTTCATCTTGTCTTTTTTGTCGTTGCTGTTTAGCTGCCCAAGGTAGGGGTGTCAACTTTTGACCGCTTCATGCTTCAGGAGGTCTTCGGCTCCTTCGTGGCTGTTCGACGTCGCTCCTTCGACGACTTTCGCTTCCTGTCGGATCGGATGTTACGACATTTTGATCGGAAGCAACAACGGGAGCTCGCTGGCTGTGAAGTTAACTTTCTACCTTTCGCACACTTCTTCGGCCAAATCCCATATATCAGTCGAACCGAGGGATTTAGTAAATCCGGGAGTTAAGCCGTAAATCCTCAAATCCGGAATTTAACCATCGCTGGGATTTAAAGTGCGCACAAAAACCGTTTGGCTGGATTTAGCGTAAATCCGACATAAATCCCGCTGTAAATCCGATACCGAACAACCCCTAGGTCTTACTTTTCCCTTCTCCATTTCGTTCGGCTTCGTTCCTTCGTATGACTGTAGAGTTTTTCACGAGTTCTTTGCTCCTTCGACGACGTTCCCTTCCCGTTGGATCAGAAGTTAGGACATTTTTTTTTATCGGAAGCAACAACTGGAGCTTGCTAGATGTGAAGGTAACTTTCTCCCTTTCGCTTGCTTCTTCGACCAAATCCCGTAAATCCGCTGAACCAAAGGATTTTGTAAGTCCGGGATTTACCACGAAAAGGAGGGAATTTTCCGTCAACCGCGGCTTTGTTTTACCGTGAGATTTGGTTTTGTATTTTAGGTCGTTTGGTTGGATTTAGCTCAAATCCACTTCAAATCCGGCCTAAATCCTGCATCCAAACAGCCCCTAAGTGTTGGTGCCATGATGCATTTACTATTCGAATCTTCCTTGGTTGAGTTGTCATATCTTTAATTGAGAATGATGAGGCATTAAAGATGACCAGATATCTGCTAGTAACAGATGCTTCCCCCTTTCCTTTTTTTAATTTGGGCTTGAAAGCTTTTTCTACCCCCAATTTATTCTTAAGGTGTGAGGATCTTTAGAAAGCGGTTTATTTATTTTATTTATGTTGGAATGTTTTAGTCATATTGCCCACTCTCCCTCTCTCTCTTTCTTTCGGTGAAGTTCGGTGCAGTAACCATGGTAACTTGTTGAGTCTTTTTTTTTCCATTTTGTATATATATTTGAGAGGTTTGATGGAGAAGTATAGAGAGAGTATTGAGAATCTGCATTTTATATTATTTGATTTAGAGAAAGCATATTTATTGATTTAGAGAAGGCATATGGTAAAGTTTCAAAAGAAATGCCCTGAAGGATTTTATATTTGAGAACAAGGATTTATGTTTTTGCTGGTAACAAGGAACTGTTGTTGGATCCTAATGTTTTCGTTGCAATTTCTATGAAGGTATTCTATAAATTCAATTTATATAAGAGGGAAGTAGTTTGTGATAATTCTCAAGTTCTATATTTAGTGCAGTGTTAGAAGATCCTTAATGCATTTTTTTGATATTAACACACCCTCTCTCTCTCTTTCTCTATCTCGCTCCCTCTCTATTTGTGTTTCCCTTAATCTATATATGTAATGGAAAAAGCGGTCAGTTTCTTGCTTGCAGACTATATTATGCAGAATTTTCTTATTAATTACTTTATAAGTTCAATTGTCTTTCTCGATTCTAATTTTTAGATATGCTGATGCATGTCGCAATCTCTTGCCGTGAAAAGAAAAAAATGAAATTGCATTGAGGAGGTTTAGTATTTTTGCTTTTTTATTTGGAAATCCTATCAGTTGCCTCATTTTCACCATGATATAAAATTAAGAAGCCTAAATATATGTCACTTTCAAAGTTTTGTACCACAAACATAATTTGTAGTGTGTTGTGATTATTCCTTCTTTGAGTAAAAGCTGAGAGGGCGATGATGAAGATGATGTTACAAAATTTAGTCTGAATATTGCTATGTTCCCTATGGCATGACTTTCTGGATGGCTTGGAGTTTCCCAAGCAACCACAGCTGACATTATGATGGGAATTCGAGAACAGCGAAGCTTCTTTAGTAATTCTATGTGATGGATTCATTGTCATTTTCTGAGTCTTTTTCTTTAATTGTCGTCATCATCATCTTGTTCTTCTTCTTCCTTTTTGGTTCATGGTCCTTTTTCTTGAGTTTGTTTTGGAGGAATTAGCGAAAAAGGAATATTGTTTAACTAATTGACGCCTACTCGCATTAATTACCGTATAAATTCAAGGGTCCTTTCTCCAATCTACTTTTAATACATGTTTGTGGAATCAGTGTCTCTTGCTGTGAAAAGGGAAATAAATTCTTTGAAAAGGGATATAAATATGATTTTTAGATATAAATACTATCAGTAGCTTCATCTTGTCCAAGAAATATATTTACTAAGGCCATATCATTTGGCAGTTATGAAGATTTGTGCAATACTCATATCGGGTAATAGTGTTGTGATTATTTCTTTACAACAACAACAACAACATCAAGCCTTTATCCCACTACGTGGGGTCGGCTTATTTCTTTATGAAGTTAAAAAAATTGTATGGAAGATCATGATGATGATAATGATTTAGATTTGAGCTGGGATGTGTTGTTCCTATGGTATAACATGTATCGATGGTCGAATATGAGCTATGCATAAATAACACATTTTTATGACAGTTTTATAGAACAGGGGATTCGAAGTTTTATATAACAAATGAGGACTCTCTCTCTCTCTCTCAACTCTTAAGATATACATGCATGCTCTTGATTAGTGTTAATTTTGGAGTGGGTTTAGACCTATAAGGTTAAATGCAATCGCGAACATCGAGGATGGTCTGAAATATCTCATGCAAATGATGTTATGATTTTCCCTATTTGTTCTTACGGTGAGAGGACCTGTAGAAAGAGGCTTATTTATTTTCTGTTGGAATTTGTCATATTGCCCTCGCTCTCTCTTTCTCTCTCATTAGAATGCCACATTGTTCTTTTTCATAAAAAATGTCCCGAATCTTTCTGGCTTTGAAGCAGCATTCTGGTCTTGAAGGTGCTGCGTAAAGGTAAAAGGTTTTTGGGTGATATTCTAGTTTGTTTATCAAATCAGTTTCCCTTGCCGTTGCTGTAATGCCATAAACATAACCTTCATTGGGCAACTTGTGCAGATGTGTTTTGATTTTTGGTTTTTATGGCTCTAGCTGGTCCGAGTGGAAGCTTGTTGTCAACTTTTCGGAAGTCTTAGCAAGTCAATATTGTTCACATGCAGCTTACCTTGATTTATTGGCTGGCACAAAAGTCCCAAAAAAAAAAAAAAAAAAAACTTTGTCGGTCACTGAATCCCAGCTGTGGTTTGTATTCTTGCTGGCTGGCAATTCTCCAAGCCTTGGAATTGCGGCAGTTGCACTTTAATAAAATATGGTTAAAGCTTACTAAAGCTTCATTTGGGACGGCTTTCTTACTGTTTCTTAAAGCTGTTTTCTTGTACTAAAATTGTATGAGAGAGTAATATAACATAATTTGATTTTAATGTTTCTCAAAATTAGCTTGAAGTCATGATGGGTAGTTCCACTATTGAAGATATATATTTGTTGAGGGGTTTGACGGAGACGCATAGATAATGTAAATGGGAGCTGCATGTGATATTTATTTATTCAGGGGAAGCATATGATAAACTTTCTGATGCGGTGCATTTTAAGCTAGAATGGTTCCTTAGGAGTACTTTATCTAGTTTGTTGTCATTTCTTTCTAGAATGCTCTTTTGGTCTTAGAAGTAGGAGGTCTTGTAGAAGAAAAGGTATTGAATGAAATTATACCCTTTTTAAAGCTTTGAAAGCTTTTTTTTCTTCTTTCCTGGATTGGAAAAATCCAAATCCTTCTTGCAGGTCGCATCTTCCGACGATCCACTACATCAGTTGGTATCAGAGCCTGGAGCTTGTGAAGATCGATGGACTGCGGAGGAAGGTCGGCTGTCGACGACGTTCGAAGCCGAAGAACAAGGGTGGTCGACGAAGATCGCCACCGAAGGAGATGGGCGATTGACGACGATCGACGCCGAAGAAAACGGGAGATCGATGACTATCCTCCTCTCGAGCTTCCACTCCAATGGCATGATCCGCCGCCGGAACACCCTCCCCTCGAACTTCCGCTCAAAATGGCGGAATCCATTGCCGGACCATTTAGTCCGCAATCAAGCCGCGACCTTCGCCCGCGACACGCTGTCGCTCCGGCCTTATTTAGTCGCCCATGATCCTTTCGCCGCTTCGTTTTGCAATCCCGACCCCCTCATTCCAGATTTCAACAGCCACCGAAGAAGAAGGAATGCCGATCGTGCGCAACGCCGGGAAACCCTTCGGTTGGCTCAAGTGGAAGCATCAATCGATTGAATTGATTCTTTATGTGTTAATGTCTTGCAATCGGTGGATAGAATCATGAGCAGGCCGGCAACCATACCGTCCCCGTCGCTCATCCGCTCCACCAACACAGGCGCAATCGAACCTTCTCCCGCCTGCATATTCGCCTGCAAACAATCATTCTGGCGCCGATGTCGACTCCCTTTCCACACCTCCCGCAACTACTTCCACTCCGCAAAATCCCACGGCCATTGCGGAATCCACCGGAACGGAAAAGCTGTTGGAGGACGTCAAAAATCCGAAGACGCACGTTGCTGATTGTTCGATCGAACTAAGCTTCAGTATGCCAGAAATTCCAACTCCGCCTGAGGACATTTCCAGCTCCGCTGTTACCACTCCTCCGGTGCTGCCAGCTCAGATAGAGTACCCCCTCCAGGCGCCTGTGACAGATACCTTCATTCCGATTCAACTTTGTCCAAAGGCTCTTCAGATTTCGATGGAGAAATCGAATCTTCACCGTTCCGGTTAGCCGGCTCCTCGATCATGGCGGGAGACGGAGAGGTCTTGCCCTCAGCCAGAACATCACTGCTGTCTGCATCGGCTTCCGTCGCACCCTTATCTGGAGGGGTGGATAGGGCCATCGGCCTTGGTGGGGTCGCCCGGGTAAGTAAGAGTGAAGCGTCCGCCGCGCAAGACTCCGAAGCCGACGCTTCTACGCTGCTATCCCGCAAATCCGTAGTCGACCCCGTCGGTAGCCGCCTGAGTTTCTTTTTCGTCGGCAACCATTTAACATCTGGTCAATGCAGGTGGCCCGGCATATCCTGCTCCTCCGATGGCAGAGTTGCCCGCCTCGTTCTTGAGAGTCTCGGCCTAAATGGCATAGCAACCCACCAGGCGCCCCCCATGGCCCCCGCCGACCGGACTCTCGCACACTCTGCGGCCGATACCACTCCGCCGTTAGCGTCCGGGGACACCATAATATGATGTAGTGGATTGTCGGAAGATGCGACCTGCAAGAAAGATTTGAGTTTTCCCAATCCAGGGAAGAAGAAGAAGCTTTCAAAGCTTTAAAAAGGGGATATTAATTTCATTCAATTCCTTTTCTTCTACAAGACCTCCTACTTATAAGATCAAAAGAGCATTCTAGAAAGAAATGACAAGAAACTGGATAAAGTACTCCTAAGGAACCATTCTAGCTTAAAATGCGCCGCATCACTTTCAAGAGAAGTGCTCTGGAGAGTTCTATAAAAGAAAATAGTTTGTAATGTTTATATTTAAGTCATTAAGTATTTGTATACAAGAGTTTTAATTTGTGCTTAAACACAAGGTGGTTTCATCAAGTATTTTTCTGTTTATGTTGAATTACATCAAGGATCAACGTTAAGTCCTTATATTTTTTTCTTTAGTCATATTTGTTCTTTCTAGACATTTGCAAGGGAATGTACCTTTGTGTATTCTTGTTGCTGATGACCTTCTTATGATTGATAGGATTAGTGAGGGAGTTGATGAAAGGTTTGAATTATGGTGGTTAGCTTAAGGTTTTAAAATTTTTCGTGTGGAGTAAATCTAAAATCGAATACATAAAGTTTAATTTTAATAATAATTGATCTAGTGGTTGGATTGTGACATTGGGTGATCAAATCATTAAAAAGAGTGCATGTTTTAGATATTTTGGGTTTATTGTTAAAGCGATAGTGAAAGAGAAGGTGGTTTTGTTAGTGTGATTGTTGATGTTGCGGAATGCATCAATTTTTTTTTTGTGATTGAAGCTTATTCCTCAATTTTAATGGATACTTTTATAAGATTGTGGTGAGGTCTGCAATGACTTATGACGCAAAATGTTAGCGATTAAATTGAAAGCATAAAATTAAATTAAGTGTTGCCGACATGAGGATGCTCAGGTGGATTTCTGACTTTACACTTAGAGACAAAATTCGTAACGAGTATATACATGAAAATTTTGTAGCACCTCCAATGGAAAATACAAATGGTGAGTTTCCTTAAATGGTTTGGACACATAAAATATCGTCCTTCCGATGACCTTGCTAAGATAGTATATGTATTAGTTACTGATTATATTAAGAATGGTAGAGGCAGGTTTAAAAAGTCTTGGTTAGAATTAAAATGATCACTTTTTTTAGATATAAATGAGGATTTGGCTTTTAATAGCGGACAATGAAGTAGGATTCCTGTTGCTTACCCATGTAGTGGGATAAAGTTTTTTGTTTTTTTAGGGCTTTAACTGTGAGGATAGCGTGAAAGCTTTTTTTTTTTATCATGGAGTTCTGGAGTTGTCTTGTGTGTATGATGTGTGCGTGAGTTTTCTCTAATTGGCCTAAATGTCCTCCAAAGAAAAGCACCATGCAACAACCTTGGTAATTCAAGAGAATCTGAATCCATAACCCCCCCCTCCTCCTCCTCCTGTATGTGTGTGTACATATATATACATATCGCACATATGCATATTAGAATATGTACATGAGCAATATCATAATAATGAGGCATATTTTACAATTGATGGCTCGTAGTTATGAAAAACATAATCTATATATATATATATATATATATTTGTTTTGCTTGTTGGAAGAATTTCTGTAGATCTGTCCATATGAATGGGAAATTTAAATTGCATGGATGAAGGATTATGTTTTTCATTTACAGATAGAAAACCTATCATTTGCCTCATCTCCGCCTTGAAATACAATTAAAAAGCCCTAATCAAATTGTTTTTTCAAGATTAGTGGTACACCAAAAACATATAGCTGTTGTGATTATCTCTTCTATGAGTGAAAGTTGTGAGTGCTACGATGGTGATAATTTAGAATTTAGCCATTTTTCTGCACAGGATTTCTCCAGTCATCTGGCATCTTTTTAGTCTTCAAAATAATATTAAAATGTTTAGCCAGTCAAGAAATTCCTTCATTTCTACACCTCTATTGGAATATCATAAGGTCCAATAGTTTTTTCACACTTCAATTTATTTAAAACCTCTCTAAATTTAGTTTTACTATTACGTCGATAAAAACAAAAATCTTTATTTTCATTTAGGATGCTAAGGTCACTAAATTCAATTGTATTTTCACAATATTCATTGAAAAGTTTAGCAAAATATCTTATCCGTCTTTGTTGAATATCCTTGATGATGGCAGCTGAGCTGGTGGGCCTCACTAGGGTGGGCGACGGACAAGAAGGGATTTGGGAGAGTAGGATCTTTCTCCCCAATTGAAGATACAACTGGGTCTTGTGTTTTTCTTCTTAGTTTTTTTCAATAAAAAAGAGAATTCTTTTGTTCTTCTTCCAAAATTTCTTGTGTCGTTCTCTGTTTTTGCTGAAATCGCATCCATTTTCTATCACTCTTCTGATAAAACCACCTTTTGGTCTTCATCCTTAATGCACTTCACTTGAATTAAATTCTTACTACTCCTATCTCTTTGTTTGGTTAACTTATACATCTATCTTTCGCCTCCTTAATATTTAATAAATCATTAATCATTAAATGTAAAATCTTTGCATTTTATGTTGCTTTTTTAGACTCCTTACACTAATGACCCCTTGAGAAAGGGTATTTCTTAGTCTATGCTAACCATAAAGCAGGATAGCTTTGGGAGAGTAGAGCAGTTAAAACAGTGAGGAATGGAAAAGTAAAAACATCATGGATCATGTACTATTAGGTCTGCTTGTAATGTCTGCTCCTTGGTTGAAGTTATTACTTATCCTCCCTCTTTCTCTTATATTGGTTGGAGTTGTATAACTGAAAAAAAAGACAGCATTTAGAGATGGGAGGAAGAGAAACAGGTATAGAGAGGTTAAATTACCATATATTTTAAATTTACAGTGAGATTAAGAGAGATATAGTGCCTTTCACTTGACCTGATTGTGATTCTTATTTTTGTTGGTAACATGGAACTATTTGTCTTCTTGTTTTCTTTCTATTTCCTATGAATGTATCCTATAAATGCACTTTTTTTCACGGGGAAGTAGTTTGTGATAGTTCTGAAGTTTTGTATGTTTAATGCAATGTCAGAAGATGCCTACTGCTTTTGTTGACAATGACATGCTCTCGCTCAGAACATGCCTATTACATTTGTTGACAGTGACAGGGGCGCTTGGGTGCTATCTTTATGTTGTCTTCATGTCAATTAGGTTGTGTGTGTGTGTGTGTTAATGCCCTAGAGAGTTTTATATTTGAGAAGAAGGATTAATGTTTTTGCTGGTAACGAGGAACTGTTGTTGGATCCTAATGTTTTGGTTGCAATTTATATGAAGGTATTCTATAAATTCAATTCATATCAGAGGTAAGTAGTTTGTAATTGTTATCAAGTTCAATGTTTTATGCTGTATCAGATGATCCCTAATGCATTTTTTGTAAATAATGCATTCTCCAACTAATTTTAATGCGTATTGGTGGAATCAGTGTCTCTTGCCGTGAAAAGGGAAAAAATTTCATTGAAGAGAAATATACACATGATTTTTAGATAGAAATACTATCAGTAGCTTCTTCTTCTTCATGAAATATAATTACGAAGGCCGTATCATTTGACATATATGAAGATTAGTGCCATACTCATAACAGGTAATATTGTTCTGATTATTTCTTTTAGGAGTTAAAAAAATTGTGGTGAAGATTGTAATGATGATAATGATTTGGAATTTAGCTGAGTTTTGCAGTGCTTTTGCTGTGTATCTCTATGCTTTCCTTGGTATAACATTTATCAATAACCGAATATGAGCTATTCATGAACAACTTTTTTTTTTATAGTTATATTTAACAGGGATTTGAAGATCGAGAATTACTTTCATTAGACATGAATTTTTTATTCATTTTTTAGTGGGACCATTCAAATTTTGATCTTGGCAAACTTATAGTTAAACCGGATGCCTTGACGAGATTAATCGTACCACGCCAGAATTGTTCCAATATGAGTCTTGCATGAGAGCCCAAATAAAGAACTATGTGTAATTGAAAATTTCAGGATATTAATTAGATAAATAAATGTATGCAATTCTTACATGCTTATTGTTGGGTTGATCATCTCAATGAGACTGCTGGTAACGTCGACAATAAAGAGCTCAAGATTGGTCGACAATAAAGAGCTCAAGATTGCTTAACGTCGACAATATTATGATACTTAAATGCTTAATAACTATGATCGATGTAGTCAATACATGTGCCATGGCGTGATCCAGATTTTTTCCATTTACATGGGACATGCCACTCTTTATTATGTGGATACTTTGTGGGCAAATTGAAGGAATATGCAAATGGTGCATTTAATGGCTTATTATTATTTTCAAAACTCAAAAAATTTCTTGTTTGTTGTACTTTTATTTCATCATTTGAATATTTCTCTTGGAAGAATTGTGCTGGTCATTGCCACCAACGAGTGACTAATTTTTTACAACCCAGGATTCTTATACTCATTTTGCAATGGCGAACATTAATGATGGCCTGAAAATTCTCTGGTAGCCGATCTTATGATTGTTTTTAAATATGCTTGAAGTGAGTGTACTTCTAGAAAGCTGCTTTTTTGTGTTTGTGTTGGAATGAAGGTCATATTGTCCTCTCACTCTTTCTCTTCTAAAGCACTGTGCAGTAACGATGGTAGTTTAAGATGAGGCTACTGGTAACCAAAGTGACGCTACCTATTATTAATTTCCTTTGAAATTCAACCCTAATGGGGGATATTATTTTTCATTTACAGATGGAGGGGCTACTAGTAGCCTCATCTCCCGAATGAAATACAATTAAAAAGTCCTAATCATATGGTAATTTTCAAGAGTAGTGGCAATACACATAAGCATGTCTTGTGTGTATCTGTTTTTTCAGTGAGAAGTTTTGAGGGAAATGATAATGATTTAGAATTTAGGTATCAACTGCACATGGCTGCTTTGCCATGTTCCTATGTATATATTTTTTATATGGCATGTCAATATGGCTTGGAGTTTCTCAGGGAACTGCTACTCCCATTAGCATGAGAATTAAAGTAGAAATCTCTACTTGTCATATGTAAGGATTTATTGGCTTGCGAGCCTTCTTTTTTTTGCTCTTTTCTTCTTCTTCTTCTTGTTCTTGCTCAATACTCTTGAAGAATAGCTCTTTCAGTTGTTGAGCTGAGCTCCCTAATTATCTCTTCAATAATAAACCCCCTCCAATTTCTGTTGCTGTGACTTACAAATTATCCATTATCGATTATTGCTGCTTAGTTTTGCTACTTTTCTCTGGCCACTAGACTTCTGGAAAAGCAGTGACTGTTAGTGCTAACAATTGACAATTTGGCCATAGTTAATTCTTCCTCTACTCTAGCAGAGATGCAGCAAGGATGGCATGAAGCTCCACCTGCAACCTACTTGTTGTGCTATTAAATATTTCCCACAGTGCTGCTTCTTTTACCATTGTTGCTTCTTATTCAAAAACCTGCCTATATCTAATTGTCTGCCTGCATGTTCTTTGTGTCAGATTCTTTTCGGCAGGACCTGGAGGCATTTGTTTGCAAGATGCTTGCTATCTCTTTATTGCTGTTTTTTCATTATAGAGGTGTGATGATTTCCTTTCTCTAGGATTCTTACCTGTTTTAATTTATACAAAAAAAAAAACTATATTTTTTTGCGGGCACATACTTTTGCAAGTGAGGGCACTCTGGTTATTCTTCTGCATGGTGCTTTTTTTCACTGTTGTATAGTGGAAATAATTATTATATTTATATTTAATTATAATTGTGGCAGGCTAGAATATACGTGGAGATGGAGTTAGAATTTTTCGTCTCAATATTGTACAGATATCCAGTAAACAAACAGGGAATTTATATACAAGATTTTCTATGTAAGAAAAACCTGGAAAATGGAAATACCATGGGGCCATGCCCAATTGAAATGATTCCACTAGTGTTTGAATATATTGCAAGTTATTGATTCGTCCTTGAAATTTAGGACGATCTGATTATAATAATCAACCGTCGGGTTGAAATCTAGTGAAGAACAAAGATCGGATGAAAATATGGTGACAATCGGTAGTTTGGATGGAATCTGGCATAAATTGGCGGCTGGGCGATAATCTAGCTACGGCTGGTGGTTCGGCTGAAATTCTTTGTCAGGTGGAAGTCTGGTGTCGGGCGACTCGGCTGAAGTTTGGTGTAAGTCGGTGGCCGGGCGGAACTCCCGTTTCAGTTGGTGGCCGGGCAGAAGTCCAGTGACTGTCGGTGGCCTGTAATGCTTTATGGTGCAGATTGTTTGCCATTAAAAGATAAGTTTAAAATTAAGTCAAGTGTTATGGGGATGTGGATGCTTTGTTGGGTGAGTGGCTTTACCTTTAAAGATAGGATTCGAAATGAGCATATACGTGAATAGGTTGGAGCACGAAGTGAGATAAAAGTTTGATGTTGATGTTGTTGTTGTAGATGCATTCTTTTGACTATAATGATTAATATTAGGTTTACATGTGCATGATGTACCTGATGCGGCGATCAAACGTCCTTTTGCTATAAATACTTTCCTTTAAGCTATGGAGTTTGTTGTGCTCGGAGGATGGATGAATTCACAGGAGGATTTTATTTTTTACATCAATCTCATAGAGATATTTATGATGATTGGTATTGCATCAATTCCTTCATCGCCATTTACCTAAGTGTGTGTTTCTCTGGCAAGGGTAAGGTATGAAGGCTTGAAGTTTGTGATAGGAGTAGAAGATTTTTTTTGGTAAATTCTGTGTGACGTTTAATGTGGTTCTATCTATCTGGAATTCCATTGGCTTTTTTTAGTTTTTTCAACTTTGCATTTGCACGATGTCCGTTACATCCTCAAATCCTCTTTGTCCTCTTTATTTTTCCGAAGGTTAGAGGGATTGAATCTTTTTCCTCACCTAATAGTATGATTCCAGCTTTGTTAAGCTTGAGACTTCTTTAAGCGAGATAAACTTCATTTTGAACTAACTTATTTTTGAAACATAGATGAGCTTGAAGATGTCAAGAACATCCTTATATGAATAGCATGGGGCTATCTTTTGTCTCTGGAGTAATCCCAATGATAACTTCATTTGTAGAGGTGTTGATGATGTTGGCTATGATGATGGTCTTATGAGTCATGGTAATGCTTTACTGCCTCACAATTAGGGATGTAAATTAATCAGGTTTGAGCAACTCAACTGCTATCAAGGGAGCTAAAATTTAATGTGTTTAGGTCTTTAAGACACAAACATGGCGATATGGACACGACAAGACACAGAAATGTTAATTATTAAAAATATATAACACGAATGTGGGTTTGACATGGTATTATAATATTTATATCTAAAAGAAAATGTATATAAATTGAGTAAGCATGATATTAAGAATAATTATAACAAAAATAAGCCTTTATCCCTCTTTGTGGAGTCAGCTGCATGAATCCTTTTTCCGCATTTTATCCTATTAAGGGTCATGTTATCATCTAATTTAATGAAGAAAGATTATTTCTAATATTTTTTGATTAAGTCTTTTTAGGTTTATCTCTTCCTTTCTTAATATAAGTCAAATCTAATATATCTACTTTCCTAACTAGGTCATTGTAAGAACGCCGTTTTATATGACCAAACGGTTTATGGTGACTCTCTAATCTTATCTTCTACTTGAGCTTCTCCAACCTTTTCATATATTTGATTATTTTGTATTATGTCTTTAAGAGTAAAGCCATTTATCCACCTGAGCATCCTCATCTCTGCAACACTTAATTTAATTTTATGGTTCTCTATTAATGGCCAACATTTTGCACCATAAAGCTTTGCAGGTCTTGCTACAATCTTGTTGAACTTCTCCTCAAGTTCTATATTTAGTGCAGTGATAGTAGATCCTTAATGCATTTTCTGATATTAAAATTCTCTCTCTCTCTCTCTCTCTCTCTCTCTCTGCGTGTGTGTTTCCATCTATCTGTATATGTAATGCAAAAAGTGGTCAATATCTTGCTTGCACACTATATTTTGCAGAATTTTTTTATCAATTACTTTAGAAGTTCAATTGTCTGTCTCGATTCTAATTTTTAGGTAGCCGATGCATCTTACAATCTCTTGCATTGATGGGGTTTAATATTTTTTTCTTTTTATTTGGAAATCCTGACAGTTGCCTCATTTTCAACATGATATAAAATTAAGATGGCCTAGATATCTCGCTGTTTCAATGATTTGTACCACAAATATATTTTGTGTATTGTAATTATTTCTTATTTGAGTAAAAAGCTAAGAGGGCGACGATCATGATGATGGTTTAGAATTTAGCCTGAATATTTCTATATTTCCTATGGTATGGCTTTCTGGATGACCTGGAGTTTCGTAGGCAACCACAGCTGACATTATGATGGGAATTCGAGCGAGCATAGCGAAGCTTTTCTAATAGTTCTGTCATGGATTCATTGTCATCTTCTGAGCCTTTTTCTTTCATCATCATCTTCTTTCTCCTCATTTTTGGTTCATGATCCTTTTGTTTGAGTTTGTTTTGGAGGAATTAGCGGAAAAGGAATATTGATTACCTAATTGACGCTTATTCTCCTTACTACCATAAAAATTCAAGGGCCCTTTATCTATTCTAATTTTAATGCATGTTGGTGGAATCAGTGTCTCTTTCTGCGAGAAAGGAAATAAATTCATTGAAGAGAGAGTTACATATGATTTTTAGATAGATATGGAATAGGGATGTCAATTTTTGACACGACTCGAAATCGACCCGGAAAAATCCGGGTTCGGGTCAACCCGAACCTGAAACGGGTTGGGTTCGGGTTGAACAAATCAACCCGTTTTAAAAACCGGGTCGGGTTTGGGTTGACCCAGCAACTCGAAATTGACCCGAAGGTGACACGAAAACTCATATTTGACCCGAAAACCCAATTTTGACCCGAAAATCGAATATTGACCCGAAAATTAGCAATTTTAGGTCAATTTCGGGTCATTCGTGTCGGGTCGGGTTGACCCTGACCTGAATCGGGTCGGGTTTTGTTCCGGAAAGCTGACCCGTTTTTAAAAACATGTCGGGTTCGGGTTGACCCAAATAGTGCCGGGTCAGTTTTGGGTTCGACTCGAACCCGACTCGCCGACCCGAATTGACACCCCTAATTATGCTATCAGTAGCATGATCTTCTTAATGAATTATAATTACAAAAGCTGTATCATGTGGCAGTTATGAAAATAGTGCATTACTGATAATGGGTAACAGTGTTGTGATTATGTTAAAAAATATTGTGGGATTATGTTGATGATAATGATTTAGATTTTTGCTGGGAACGTCTTAGTTATATATTATATGGTCAAATATGGCCTAACTTCAAAATTCAGCTCAGAAAGAGAAGATCTAACTTTCAGAAATCACTGCTCCATGTCATTTGGAAATGCAACCACCACATTATTCTTCGTCATTGTCATCTTTCTTAACCAGGCGATGCTTCTCAATGGCTCCATTAGCAGCACCAATGTCTCTCTTATGCTAAGATCGTTGAGCATGAGATGGCAATTATTAGTAGTCTCCGCTTCTCGATATCTTCGGCTTCTCGATATCTTCCGAGAGAGAACAGATACCCCAAAAACTCTTCAAGTATTGAAGAAGTATCAAATTTCCAATTATTAGGTATCATTTTCAAGTATGGAGCACATACATATAATAAGCGTAGGCTTCTCGATGCTCTGAATATTTCAATAAGTGCACTGAAAATATCCACATTAGAAGCTTTATAGAACAAGAAAAGAGAATGCAAATGTTTAAACTGCCCAATCTTTTTTATGATGCCTGGATTTGTAGCTTGAACAAATAAGTATTGAAAAGTTTTAGTAATTTCGATGCGATCTTATGTATTAAATCATGCATCTTATAGTGATCTCTGACCTTGTCAAAGTTTTTTTTTTACTAAAAAATCAAAATACCATCCTACAATATCGTCCATAGTCATTCCTTGAGACGGCTGAATGGAACCCAAAATTGCAATCCACATTGGGACGAAATCATCTTTATCAAAAGTATTATTTTGTGGTGTAAGTTACTATGGGAATGTCTTTGTGGTAGTGTTGATGATGCCCAAATATGCTTTTAATTGTATTGAAAAGTTATGATGTGGCCATCAGCTTTTATTACTTTTCTATTGGGTGCCTAATCTACTACTGTTACATTTTATCTACCTTCTTCAATCAGGGGAAGTTCCAAAATTAATTTTAGGACCATTCGAACTTTGATTTTGGCAAATTTATTGCCAAACTGCATGTTTTGAGGAGAGGAATATTACAATGCAAAACCTATTCCAATGAGTTTGAATGAGCTCAAATAAAGCACCAAGTGTAATTGAAAATTTATGACATTAATTAGGTAAATAAATGTATCAAAATCTTACATGGTTTTTGTAGGATTGATCGTTTTGATGATACATCCATTGAGCAATAGATTGCTTAAAATCGACAAAATTATCATACTTAAATACTAAATGACTATGATCAAAGTAATCTGTGCAATGGCTGATCCCGATTTATATCCATTTTTACGGGACACGCCACTCTTAATTTTCTGGAAACAGTATGGGCAATGTGAAGGAATAGGTTAGTTGTGAGGCATATTTTCACATTTAATGGCTATTCATTCATTAATTATATAAATTATTATTCATTTTATATTTAATTGTCCCATTAATAATTTAATTAATTATTTAAATTATATTAAGTTAGTTTAAATAAATTATGTTATTAATTATTTCTTTAATCACATGAATTTTACTATCATTAATAATTTAATTATCATTTGTATTATTAATTATCATTTTAATATTAAGTTGTTATTTAAATATTATTTATTATACTTAATAATATTTATTTTTAAAATATAATGTTTTTCCTATTAATTAATTGAAAATCACTAAGGATTTAACTAATAATAATAATTATTATTTTATTAATTATTTAATTAGTTTCACTTAGTTGTTAATGTTTTAAATTATATATTATTGAAGAATCCGACAGTTCGAGGAGTCTAGGTCTTTCTTTTCCCTTCTGCATTTCGTTCGGCTTCGTTCCTTCGTGTCTGTAGAGTTTTTCCCCTTCGACGATTGGATCGGAAGTTAAGTCATTTTTTTTTTATCGGAAGCAACAACGGGAGCTCGCTGGATGTGAAGGTAACTTTCTCCCTTTCGCATGCTTTTCGGCCAAATCCCGTAAATCCGCCGAACCGAAGGATTTCCTAAATCCAGTATTTACCACGAAAAGATGGAATTTTCTTTCAACCGCGGCTTTGTTTTACCGTGAGATTTGGTTTTGCATTTTTGCCCGTTTGTTGGATTTAGCTCAAATCCACTTCAAATCCGGCTTAAATCCGGAATCCAAACAGCTCCTAAGTGTTGATGCCGTGATGCATTTGCTATTCGAATCTTCCTTGGTTGAGTTGTCATATCTTTAATTTTGAATGATGTGGCATTAAAGATGACCAGATATCTGCTAATAAAAGATGCTTCCCCCTTTTTTTAATTAGGGCTTAAGCTCAGAGGACAGCGTGAAAGCTTTATCTATGATTGAACATTCCCATTTTTGCATGTATATATATCTATATACATATAGATACAAACATACATATGTGCATCATATACTTTTTGCAATCAAATTGCCCTTAGCTTCAGAAAATATTGGATTGGTGTGGACAATGAAGAGAAATATTTGCATGGTGAGACATATTTTTAGAATTAATGGCTGATGGTTATAGTTGTCTTTTGTTTTCCTCAGTAATGTAATCATTGAGATTTCTCTTGCAACAATTTTAGTTGTAGGTGCCAACAAGTGACTGATCTTTTGGAAATAAACTTCCGTCTACTCATTTTGCATTGGCGAACATCGAGGATGGAATGAAATATCTCAGGCAACTGATGTTTATTAGTTATATTGCCCTCTCTCTCTCTCTCTCTCTCTCTATCTCTCTCTCTCCTTGAAGCACGGTGCAGTAACCATGGTAACTTGCTGAGCCTTTTTTTCATTTTGCATATATATTTGAGAGGTTTGATGGAAAAGTATAGAGAGAGTATTGAGAATCTATAGATTATATTTATTTATTTCGAAAAGGCATATTTATTGATTTAGAGAAGGCATATGATGAAGTTACAAAAGAAATGCCCTGTAGAGTTTTATATTTGAGAACGAGGATTTATGTTTTTACTGGTAACAACTATTGTTGGATCTTATTGTTTTCGTTGCAATTTCTATGAAGGTATTCTATAAATTCAATTGATACAAGGGGGAAGTAATTTTGAGGTATGCTGATGCATCTCACAATCTCTTGCCTTGAAAGGAAAAATGAAATTGCATTTATGGTGTTTAATGTTTTTGCTTTTTTATTTGGAAATCCTAACAGTTGCCTCATTTTCACCATGATATAAAATTAAGAAGGCCTAGATATCTGGCTGTTTCAAAGAGTTGTACCAAATATAACTTGTGTGTTGTGATTATTTCTTCTTTAAGTAAGAAGCTGAGAGGTCGAGGAGGAGGATGATGATGATGATGGTTTAGAATTTAGCCTGTATATTGATATGTTTCCTATGGTATGGTTTTCTGGATGGCCTTGAGTTTCTCAGGCAACCAGAACTGACATTAAGATGGGAATTCGAGCATAGTGAAACTTCTCTAATATATCTCTGTCATGGATTCATTATCATCTTCTGAGCCTTTTTCTTTCGTCCTCTTCTTATTCTTCTTCTTCCGTTTTGGTATATGATCCTTTTGTTTGAGTTTGTTTTGAAGGAATTAGCGGAAAAGGAATATTGTGTACATAATTGACGCTTACTCTCCTTACTACCGTGAAAATTCAAGGGGCCTTTCTCCAATCTAATTTTAATGCATGTTGTTGGAATCAGTGTCTCCTGCTTTATTGAAGAGAGTTACGTATGATTTTTAGATAGAAATACTATCAGGAGCTTCATCTTCTCCATAAAATGTAATTACGAAGGCCATATCATTTGGCAGTTATGAGGATTAGTGCAATACTCATAATCATGTTTTAAAATTGCGCAATATGAGGCTCGCCTTAGCGCAATTCCAGTAAAAAACGCCTCGATGCTTACGCCTCGAGTTTTTTTAATGAGGCTTGCGCCTCAACTTGGTCGAAGCCCGCCTTGCCTCACGCTATATATATTAAAACTTACATAAATCTTTAAGTAAATGCCATACATTTGACTCTATAGGAGAGGAGGTAGGGGAGAGAGCAGTTCATCATAATGTTGATTCAAATGAAGTTAGCGATGACAGTGCTGATGACTTATGAGTTCTTATGTGATATGTCATTGCTATTTATTTTTGGAAATTAGAATTATATGTTAATAAAAAGAATATTGGGATTTGGGAAAAATAGAATTTTGAGTTGAATTATATTTCATGTTGTCTTATTATTGGGATATTTTGATTTCACTTAATATCTTATATTTTTTAAGTTTTATATTATTCACTCAGTAGTATATAAAAATTTATCATTTTATATTTATGCAATCTTTTGATTTTGAGGCTTACGCCTCGCCTCACGAATGAAAAACGCCTCAATAACCGAATACGCAATTTTTAACATTGCTCATAATGGGTAATAGTACTGTAATTATTTCTTTTAGAAGTTAAAAAAATTGTGGGGAAGATTATGATAATGATTATCATTTATAGTTTAGCTGGGTTTTATAGTGCTTCTGTGGAGTTTCTCTTTGTTTCCTATGGCATAACATGTATCGTTGGTTGAATATGAGCTATTCATAAACAATAAACTTTTATGACAGTTTTATATAACAGGGGATTTGAAGTTCGATTCCCATGAAGGCATGTAAGTATTTTACTATGGGAATGTCTTAGTGTTAGTGCTGATGATGCCCAAATATGCTTTCCTGTACACCCTTTGATTGTATTGATAAGTTATTCAAGTTGGCCTTTTGTGGAAACTTATGTGGCCATCAGCTATTTTTACTCTTCTTTTGGATACTTAGTCTAATACATCTTTTTACCTTTTATCTACATTCATTAATGGGAAGATTCGATGGTTTTAAAGTTTTTTTTCTCCATGCTACAATCTCTTTATATGTATATGATTCAATTGTTTTAAATTTTTGTAATAGTTTTATCCTACAACAACATCAACAACAACATCATCAAGCCTTTGCCCCATTACGTGGGATTGGCTACTTGCGACTCTCTCTAATCTTATCTTCCACTGGAGTTACTTCAACCTTTTCATGTATATGCTCCTTTCGTATCCTATCTCTAAGGGTAAAGCCACGCATCCATCTAAGCATCCTCGTCTCTGCAACAATTAACTTAGTATTATGCTTTTCTTTTAATGGCCAACATTCGGCATCATAAAGCATTGCAGGTCTCACCACCATCTTATATAATTTTCTTTTAATTTTGAGGGGGACTTTTCTACCGCACAACAAGCCCGATGCATTCCTCCACTTCAACCTCCAACTTGAATTATGCTGATAATATCCCCATATATTTCACCATCACTCTGAACAATAACAAATTTTAAAAAGAAGTGCTGTGGAGAGTTCTAGTAAAGAAAAGAATTAGTAATGTTTATATTTAAATTATTCAGGATATGTATACAAGAGTTTTAATTTGTGCTTGAACACAAGGGGGTTTGATCAAGTATTTTTCTACTTTAGTTGAATTATATAAAGGATCAATGCTAAGCCCATATATTTTCTTCTTTAGTCATGGATGTTCTTTCTAGACTTCTGGAAGGGGATGCACCTTCGTGTATGTAACACATGCATATTAGAATATGTACTTGAGTGAGGTCCTAATGATGAGGCATATTTTTACAATTGATGGCTGGTAGTTATTTTCAAAAGTAATCATCGTGATATCTGTTGGTAGAACTGAGCTGGTGATTGCCAACTAGTGACTGATCTTCTGGAACCCCAGGTTTCCTTATACTCTTTTTGCAATGACGAACATCTAGGATGGCTTGAAAATTCTCAAGCAACCGATGTTATGATTATCTCTATTTATGTTTCAGTTTGGAGGGCTTTTAGAAAGCTGGTTGTTTATTTATTCGTGTTGGAATTCAATAGCCATATTGTACTCTCTCTTTCTCTTCGGAAGCAAATTTCGGTTATATATATATTTATCTCGACAGATGTTTGATATATAAATGCTCAGTGTATCTTACTGGCAATCTAAGTGCAATACCTTTCGTTTTTCATTACCTTGCAAATTTAAGAGCCTTCGTTTCGATTCTATTTCTTTGCATGTTGGAAAATTTGACGCGTGGAATATTATATGTGTCCGCGAAATTTTAAATCAAACGTGCCAAAAGTGCAGGTAAAGCGCAGTCAAAGCGCGGTACACGTGGCATATTTTTAGTGGATGTTCGGACCTATTTTCTAAGTCTGGTGACCGGACGTAATAATTTGTCGAGGCGGCTTCCCGATTGTTTCTTATATTCTCAGTCATCTTAAATTATCTATCTGAAATGTGGAAGGTTTTTTTCTGGAGTAAATGGGCTTGTCTGAGCCTCTTGTTTGAAAGAGATTCTTGTTCGGGGTTTGTTATATTGTTTATCTGGTTTCATTATATTCTCAGTCATCTTTATTGCAGCTTTCAAAAAAATTTTCCGTTCAGACTCTGCATAATGCAGCTTTTTATACTTTTTTGTATGTCTAATAGCAAACAATTTCCTCTTATGAACAGTCCTAATATTTTGTATTACGTGATGTCAGCATCCTTGTGAAGTTAGATGTACCAACTTTGTATTTGAATAGCAAAAATTTAGTTTATGAACTACATGTATTTTTGTGTTATTGAACGTAGATTCATAATTTTTTAATTCTCCTATCTTTTGTTCCCTATGGTAATGGCCATCAATTGCAAAAATTTTTGCTATTCTCTGTAGTTATGCCCATGCATGCCATATTATAATTTCGGACAAATTAAAGGGGTAAAAACCTCTTGCCATTTCTTGTATATTTTGTCACTTTGCACATTTTTTAATTAAAGTTCTTACTAAACTTTTTTTTGTTTGATTTTTGTTGTTTTATACTAAAATATTCTCTTTTGTGCGTGGGAATTAAATTGGCAATTTTAACAATTCAAGCTTCTTTCCTTTGCATTAGCTTGTGGATCTTTTAAATGTGTACCCTACTTTTTCTGAATCTTTATTTATTGCAGCTTGGGTTTAATAGTTTGGGTAAGGTTGAGCTGATCTTCTACGTGTTTGATTATTGCACCCCATTATTTATTAGTGGTAGTGATTTGTGCTGCATCTTTTGCCTCAAGAAATAACCAGAGTTTGCATATTATTTTTAAAGTAAAATTCTCTTTGATCATGCAAAACCAAGGGTCTAATTATAATGGTTTTTTTTTTCCTATGTTATATATGCACTAGTGAGTCTTGGGAAGTGGTTCTTCTTAGTTTTGAGAGAGTACAGTAGGAAAAACAGTGAGAAATGAAAAAGTAAATAGATCATCAAAAAATAGTGAGTGATGAAAAAGTAAATAGATGATGGAACTTCTATTAGGTCTACCTATAAAGGAAGCTGGTCGGTTTAAGTGAATACATATCCTCTTTCTTTTTTGTTGAATAGAGTTGCATTGGGGAAGAAATGAAGACGGCATTTATAGGTGAGGGGGAGAGAAAGAGGTAGAGAGAGAGAGGACAAATTACCATTTTTTTGAAAGAGATGAAGTATCTTTCACTTGACGTGATTGTGATGCATGGTTTGGTTGGTAACAAGGAACTATTGTTGGGTCTTTTTTTCATCGTAATGTCTTTGTCGGTATTCTATGAGGGAAGTTGTTAGTGTTGGGCTCAAGTTCTATGCTTAATGTAGTGTCAGCATACACTTAATGCACTTGTTGACAGGTACTCTCTCTGTCTCTCTTTTTCATTCTCTCTCTTTCTCTCTATTTGTGGGCTCTGAAAATTTGCGCTCCTGCCTCCTCTCATTTTAAGCAGAGGTCTGTGGTGTCTGTTTAATTTATAGTGGCATCATGGGTTGATATTTGAAAATTTTATATTTAAAATTTGAAATTTCATCATCTTCCATTTAAAGTGTATGGTGGGGAAGTGATGATGGACCCAATGAAGATCCCATGGTTCTGTTGCCCGGGTCATAATGGTCTCTATCTGCTTAGTCGAAGGAGGTAGTCGACCCTACATGATAGAAGGATCCTTGTCGGTAGCCATGAGTTGCCTCGTCCAATGGTATCTTGTAGCCCCGTTGAAATATTTGCCCAAGGGGATAAATTTGAATACATCTTACCTAACAGGGAGCTTTGTGCCCTATCGATTATATCACATTGATTTATTTCTCAGGGATTTGAAGTCATTAGGGAACATACGAGCTCTGGCGATGACTGTAATGTAGTGTTGTTTGGCGGCAATTTAGCCAGTTTTGAGGGCCCCTGTCATAACTGTTTACCTGCAGTGTCATTTGGAGTAAAAATTAGAGAGGACCTTTTGAAAGCTGTTTATTTAGTTATTTATTTTATGTTGGAATTTATTAGTTATATTACCCTCTTTTTCTTTCCATGAAGCACGGTGCACTAACCATGGTAACTTGTTAAGTCTTTTTTTTTTTTTTTTTCATTTTGTATATATATTTGAGAGGTTTGATGGAGAAGTATAGAGAGAGTAACGAGAATCAACATATTATATTTATTGATTTAAAGAAGACATTTATTGATTTGGAGAAGGCATATGCTAAAGTTTTAAAAGAAATGCGCCGGAGAATTTTATATTTGAGAATAAGGATTTATGTTTTTGCTGGTAACTAGGAATTGTTGTTGGATCCTAATGTTTTCGTTTCAATTTCTTTGATGGTATTCTATAAATTCAATTCGTAGCAGAGGGAAATAGTTTGAAAAAGTTCTCAAGTTCTATATTTCGTGCCGTGTTAGAAGATACCTTATGCATTTTTTGATAATAAAATACACCTCTCTCTCTCTCTCTCTCTCTCTCTCTCTCTTTCTCTCTCTCTCTCTCCATCTATCTATATATGTAATGAAAAAAGTGGTCAGTTTCTTGTTTGCAAACTATATTTTGCAGAATTTTCTTATTAATTCTCTAATTTTGAGGTTTGTTGGTGCATCTCACAATTAATTGGTTTGGTCGCAATAAAGAGGCCTTCCAATAATGACCCCGCTAGAGAAGTTGAGGTATTAAATTTGACTTATATTAAAAAAGGTAGAGGTAGACCTAAAAAGACTTGGTTAGTAAATGTTATAAATGATTTTTCTTTATTAGGTTTAAAGGAGAATTTGACTTTTATCAGGATATAATGGCAAGAAAGGATTCATTTAGCCGTCCCTATGTAGTGGCACAAAGGCTTGATGTTGTTCTTGCTGATGCATCCCACATTCTCTTACCATGAAAAGAAAAAAAAAATTGAAATTGCATTGGTGGAGTTTAAGATTTTTGATTTTTTATATGAAAATCTTTATCTGTTGTCTCAGTCTCGGGCAACCGCAGTTGATATTACAGTAGAAAGTCAAGCATAGCGAAGCTTCTCTAATGGTTCTATGTCATGGATTCATTGTCATCATCTGAGCCTTCTTTTCTTTTTGGTTCATTATTCTTTAGTTTGAGTTTGTTTTGGTGGAATTAGCGAAAAAGATATATTGTTTGCCTAATTTAAACTTGGTAAAAAAGCTGTTCCAAACAAAGCCTTATTGTCATTGCTGCTGTAAATATTCGGGGGCCCTGTCTCCAATCTAATTTTAACGTGAGTTGGTGAAATCAGTCTCTTGCTGTGAAAAGGGAAAAAAATCATTGAAGAGAAACATATGATTTTTAGATAGAAATATGAGTAGCTTTCTCTACCCCCTTTTAATTGTAATGAAAAGTTCTGATGTGGCCTAGTTTACTTCTGTTACATTTTATCTACCTTCTATCATGGGAAGATTTAATGGCTTTTAAACTCTCGGTCTCTACCCTAAATTCTCTTTCCATGTATATATATATATAATCTGACATGAATTTTGATATGGGAAGCATTCAAAATGAATTTCAGGACCATTTGAGCTTTTGATTTTGGCAAACTTTTTAGCCAAACTGAATGTCATGAGGAGATGAACATGCTTATTGTTGTATTGAGCGCCTCGGCGAGACATCCAAGGAACACAGGATCGCTTAACTTCGACAATATTATGATACTTAAATGCTAAATGACTATGATCAAAGTAATCAGTACATTTGCTATGGCGTGATTCCCATTTTTTCCATTTATACAAATTGGGGAGGCATATTTTTGCAATTAATGGCTCCTCATTCATTAATAATTTATATTATTATTCATTTTATATTTTATTGTCATATTAATGATTTATTTAATTATTTAAGTTATATTTAGTTAGTTTAATTATAAATTATATTTTTATTCATTTCATTAATCACTTAAGAATTTTATTGTCATTAATTATATAATTATTTATTGTTATTATTAATTAATAAATAGTTGATGGCAACTGATGTGGCCATCAACTATTTTACTCTTCTTTTGGATGCTTAGTCTACCGCTTCTTTTACCCTTTATCTTCCTTCATTTATAGGAAAATTCAATGGTTTTAAACTTTCTTTCTCTACGCCATAATCTTTTTTTATGTATAAGATTCGTCATAATGAACTACTTAGATCAGGTAGTAATCTTTATGCTTATTTGAATTGGAAACATTCAAAATTAATTCCTGGACCATTCAAACTCTGATTTTGGCAAACTTAAAGCCAAATTGAACGTCTTAACGAGAGGAATCTGACGACGCCTGAAATGTTCCAATCTGAGTCTGAATGATCCCAAATAAAGCACTTGAAGTGTAATTGAAAATTTTAGGGCATTAATTATATAACTAAATGTATCTAAAAAAATTCTTCTTGTTGTAGTTTATTTTCCTCATTTGAATATTTCTCTTGGAAAAATTGTGCTGGTCATTGCCACCAACGAGTGATTGATCTTCCACAACTCAGAATTCTTATACTCATTTTGCAATGGCGAACATCAATGAGGGCCTGAAAATTCTCTGGTAACCAATGTTATGATTTTCCTTATATATGCTTGAAGTGAGTGGACTTCTAGAAAGCTGCTTTTCTGGTGTGTGTTGGAATGAAGGTCATATTGTCCTCTCACTCTTTCTCTCCTAAAGCACTGTGCAGTAAACATGGTAGTTTGAGATGAGGCTACTGGTACCCAAGTGCATGGCAATTTACATTTAGCGTGGCACTTAAAGTTTAAATATCTACTTGTCATATGTAAGGATTTATTTGCATGCGAGCCTTCTTATTTTTGTCTCTTTTCTTCTTATTCTTGTTCAATACTCTTGAAGCATAGCTCTTTCATTTGTTGAGCTGAGCTCCCTAATTATCTCTTTCCTAATAAAACCCCCTCAAACTTCTGTTGCTGTGACTGTTACAAATTATCCATTATCGGTTCTTGCTGCTTAGTTTTGCTTCTTTTCTCTGGCCACTTAGGTGATGGATTACTTCTGGAAAGCAGTTACTGTTACTGCTAACAATTGACAATTTGGCTATAGATAATTCTCTCTCTACTCTAGCAGAGAGGCATCAAGAATGACATTGATATATCATCATAAATTTATCTGGATTGGGCACGAATCTAGAGGCAAAATTGACTTGGAAACTTTCATAATTAAATTCAAAAGCATATGAACTCTGATTTTAGCGAACTTATAGTTGAAATGAACATCTCGAAAAGACAAATGCAATGACACTAAATTTTACCTAATCTGACACCAAATGGGTCTAAATCGAAGACCAAGGCACGTTTGGAAGGTTCAAATCTTAAATTGGTTGACCAAATGGTTTCCCAATGTGACATGCTTATAGTCGAATCAAGCGTCTCGACAAACGAATCCAATGATCCGATAAATGATCAAGGGGATCAATAAATGATCATCGAATTCTGATATCATTAAGATATGCAAATGCCCAATAAATGATCCACGATCAAGGGGATTATATCGGCAGTACATTCAAATCACTTTCAACATGTCCTTGATCTTCATCTTATTTATTTGTCTTGCCACTCTCAGAAAATTATAAATCGACCATTTATTTCTCATAAACGGCTGAACGGAAGGAAGAGAGAAATTAGAGTTCGTTTGTCTCTAGTCTTGACCACCTTCAGACCATCGATTGCCTTAAACTGAAGCCGAATTTCTGCTTGGCCCACCGTCTAATGCCTAACTTCTGTCCAGCCAACAACTTGCTATAGACTTCTACCCAGCTTGCAATTATTGTTGGACTTATAGTTGGCTACCAACTGATGTTGGACGTCTGCCCGACCACTAACTAACACTGGACTTCCATCTAGCCGCAAACTACGGTCTTTCTGGCCTCCGTCGCCTGCTGACTTTGGTCCTTCTGACCTCCGTCGCATGGCGACTTCGGTCCTTCTGACCTCTGTTGCCCACTTATTACGGTCCTTCCGAACTCGGTCTCCAGACAACGATCTTTCTGACCACTGTCGCCCATCGACTACGGTCCTTTCGGCCTATGTTGCACGTCGACTACGATCCATCCGAAGGTTGCCTTACAACGTCTTTCCAAGAAAGATATTATTTACCTAATTGAGGTTTACTCTCCTTTACTATCATAAAAATTCAAGCGCCCTTTCTCAAATCAAATTTTGATGCGTGTCGGTGGAATCAGTGTCTCTTCCTGTGAAAAGTGAAAAAATTTCATTGAAGAGAAAGATACATATGATTTTTAGATAGAAATACTATTAGTAGCTTCATCTTCTTCATGAAATACAATTACAAAGGCCATATCATTGGGTTGTTGCTCTAAGCTTTTTTGTTGTTGTGGTTGCTATCAGATTTTGATTGAGTGCTTATCTTTTTTATTAAGTGTCGATGTCCTGGTGCTTTTCCTACTCGGATCGTTTGTTGTTGAGTTCTCCAATCTATGATTTTTAATGATGAGGCGTCAATGATGACCTGATATCGACAAGCAACAGATGCTATCTTTTGATAACAACCACAACAAAAAGAAAGTATGCAAGATGAGTAGTGAGAGGTGTGTTGGTTTTTTTTTTTTTTTTAAGATTCAAAATGATGGACAAGATTGTGCGAATTATTGTGGAATTATGTTAATTTATCATGCATTAAAATTATGGGAGAGAGTATTTGAGCATAGTTTATGATATGATATTAATGCTTCTCAAAATTAGTTTGAATTCTTGCGGCTTGGTCTTCTATTGAAGCTAAATATTTGTTTAGAGGTTTGATGGAGAAGTATAGAGAGAATAAAGATGATCTACCTATCATATTTATTTATCTAGAGTAAGCATATGAAAAACTTTTAAGTGGTCTGGAGTGTTTTCGAAAAGAAAAGAGTTAGTGATGTTTATATTTAAGTCATGAAGGATATTTATACAAGAATTTTAATATGTTGTCAAACCGAAGATTGTTTGATCAAGTATTTTTTTCTATTTCAATTGGATTACATCAAGGATCAGTGTTAAGCACATATATTTTTGCTTTAGTCATGGATCATACTTGTTACTTGTATTTTCATCAATAATGTTATCATCAAGATATCTGTTGGTAGAAATGTGCTGGTGATTGCCAACAAGTGACAGGCAACCGATGTTATGATTATCCCTATTTATGCTTGAGGTTGGAGGGCTTTTAGAAAGCTGATTATTTATTTATTAGTGTTGGAATTTAATAGTCATATTGTACTCTCTCTCTTTCTTGCAATCCATATGCACTTCCTTTCCTTATGCATTTCCTTTGAAATTAAATTGCCTCTCTCTCCATTCTATTTCTCATGTTGGAAAATTTTCTCACAATCTGTTCATATGATTGAAAAATTTAAATTGCATGGATAGAGGATTATATTTTTCTTTTACAACAACAACAAGAAGCTTTTGTCCCACTGTGTGGGGTCGGCTACATGAATTCTTTTTTGCCATTGTGTCCTGTTAAAAGTCAAATTCTCATTTAAATCTAATAAAGAAAGATCATTTCTAAGATTTTATAACCAAGTCTTTTTTGGTCTACCTCTAATTTTCTTAACATAAGTAAAATATAATACCTCAACTTTCCTTACCAGTCATCGGAAGGCCTTTGTTTAATGTTGCCAAACCATCTAAGGCGACTCTCTAATCTTATCTTCCACCGGAGCTACTCCAATCTTTTCATGTAGATGTTCATTTCGTATCCTATCTCTAAGGTTAAAGCCACTCATCCACCTAAACATCCTCATCTCTGCAACACTTATGCTTATCTTTTAATGTCCAGATGGAAGATTTATCAGGTAGTAGTTTGTTGTGATTGTCTCTTCTATGAGTAAAAGTTGTGAGGGCAACAATGTTGATGACTGAGAATTTAGTCATCTACTGAACCTGAGGGTAATGAAATGCCCCTATGTTTATTATGAATGGCCTGGAGCTTCTGTGGCAAGTGCATCTTCCATTAGGATGGGATTTAAAGTGTAGAAAAGCTTCTCTACTTGTCTTATGTCGTGGATTCATTTTCAACTAGGCATTCTTATTTTGTTTGTTTCTTCTTCTTCTACTGTTTATTCTTGCCCAGGAGTCGAGAATATAGTTCATTCAGTTGTTTTGCCTAGCTAACTAATAATCTCTTCACTAATAAAATCTCCTCCAACTTCTGGTGCTGTTATTGTTACAATGTGTCCATTATCAATTCTTGCTATTTAGCTTTGCTATGTTTTTGTGGCTACTAGATGGATTTCATTTGGTTCGGCAGTGGGAATTATTGCTGATAATTTGGCTTCGGTCGGTTCTTCCTATACTCTAGCAATGAGGCATTAAGGATGGTATGGAACTCCCCTAACAACGTACTTGTAGTGCTATTAAAAACTTCCTACTGTACTGCTTCTTTTACCAATGTTACTGCTACTATAAGAACCTACTTCTATTTAGTTGTTTAGCTGGATGTCCTAAGGTTTGGTTAGATCGGTCCGTGGTGGACCGGTCCAGCTGGACCCTTCTAATGGGCCGGTTCACATATTCCGAAGAAGGGGCGGCGGCAAGAGGGAGAGAGTGAGATTGGGTGGGGTCCACTAGAGCTCAAATTCAAATTTTGGAGCTAAAGGAGGGGGCGGCAAGTGCGATTAGGTCTTTTTGTTTAATTATATGCCTTAAGTATGATGGGGAGATTAGGGGTAGGGGTATGTTTTTATTATTGTATTATTGTGGGTGTTTTTCTTCTTAGTGTCTTGGGCCTGGGAGAAAATGATCCTCCTCATGAATAGAGGATCTATTGTGTCTTATTGCTCTTTGCTCCGTTGATTTCTTCATTAAAACTACTGTTTTTGGTGTGATTCCCCTTTAGATTTTGTGCGTATATTCGCTGATTTTGTCTCTATTGATAGGAATACTTGAGATTTACATGTATTTCCTATTGGCTTTTCTCAGATTCTTTGCAACAGTAGGTTCTGGAATCATTTGTTTGCAACATGCTTGCAATCAGATTATTGCTGATGCTCATTATAGATGCTGTGATGATTTCTCTTCTCTAATATTCTCTCTTTTTTTAATATATATATATATATATATATATATATATATATATATATATATATATATATATATATATATATATATATATATATATATTGGAAAGCTTATACTTTTGTAAGTATGGATGTGAAGTGCTTGCTTATCTCTTTTGGTGCTTATGTTGGAGTAACTCCAATGATAGATGAGATTAGATAATGCAAAATGAGTATATACGTGAAAAGATTGGAGTAACTCCAACGATAGATGAGATTAGAGAAAATCAATGTTTGGTAAAATAAAAATCGGCCTTTTTTTTATGACCATGATCACATGGCATTTGTCAAGATTAGTGGTATTCACAATATGGAGTAGTGTGCTGAGATTCTCTCTTTCATGAGTGAAAAGTTGTGAGGGATGGTGTTGTTTTGCAACAAGTTTTTAGTTGTCTTGTAAATTCGGATTTATTAATTGCTATTAAATTGAAATCTCGAAAATTATTTGCTAAGATAAGTTTTAAATCGTATTAAGCCTCATTAAATTGCTTGGCATTATAATCTAAGATACGAGGTGGCTAATTCATTAAAAATTTACGTTTAAATTTTATTTTTAATTTTAATTTATATTTTAAGTATAATTTTAAATTATAATTAAAAATTATTTAATTTTAAATTTGATTATATTTTTTAATTATTTACGAATTGAGTAAAATTTTGAATTTTTATTTTCAATTATTACTAATTATTATTAATATTATAATTATAATTTAAGTTAATTATCAATTAGTTTAATTAATTAGTTAATTATGGATAATTTCATTGTATTGTTAATTGATTTTATTTAAACGAGTTAAATTAAAATAATCTGTTGATGTGTTATACTTCTCTGCAGTTGTTTGTCTATTTCCAGTTTCTCTGCAGTCTTCCTATAGCCGTAAGTTTGCTAGGGTTTTCTTTTCCTCTTCTCAAACTTCCATGGTCGTGGCTGTTCGACTTTGACTGCTTCGCCGGACAGGTAGAGTTTTGAAGGAGTCGCTAAATGACTTCTTTGCCTCCTTACACGACGTTCCCTCCTGTCGAATCCCCAGTTCGCCGCATCTGCTCTCTATTTCGTGTGAAGCAGGGTTTTGGCACGAGTCGCTTCTTCGGCTCCTTCGTTGCTGTTTGACTTCGCTCGATGAGGACGTTTCCTTCCTGTCGGATCGGAAGTCTCGACATTTTAATTGGAAGCAACTACTGGGAGCTCGCTCGCTGTAAAGGAAACTAACTTTATCCCTTTCGTGCGCTATTTCGGCGAAATTTCAGGATTTATTAAATCCCGGATTTACGGTCCAATGAGGGAGACGGAGGATTTATTCCTCCGGGAGATTTATTTACTGGTGTTTGCAGGATTTGGCAAAATTTCTGCTCAAAAGCAGCATAGATACTGTTGTAGCCTTTATCCAAACAGCCCTAGGGATTAACCGTTTTCAACGCATGAATATCCATATGTTTGCTATTTTTCTAATCTGGAATCTTAGGGGGTGTTTGGTATCAGTTTGGATTCAATTTTAGTAGGATTTACTAAATCCCGTAAATCCGGATTTAGTAAATCCTAGGCTTATAAATCCTGAATTGTGTTTGTTATGACAACTTTTAAATCCTGTTAAATCTAGTGTAGTTGTTTGGCAACAGATTATAGGATTTGAAACAGTTGGAGATTTGGCCAAAATCCTGATCAAAATTGGCATAAATGCTGTTAAATGCTTTATACGAACAGCCCTAGTCATTAGCCACTATCCACGCACAAATATCCATATGTTTGCTAGTTTTTTGATCTGGAATCTTTGGATGTCCTGCAGCTTATGAGGCAACAGCAGCTGGCATTTCAATGGAGATTTATACTTAGCTATCAGCATAAAGCTTTCTACTTGCCTTATTTGATGGATTCTGCTGTCATCTGACCCCTATCCATATTCTTTTTCTCCCATTATTCTTCTTTTTTTTTGGAATTTAGTCAGTTATTTTGTGTTCTTGATGTTTCATAATGTGCAGGGTAGGATGCATTATTCTCTTTGAAGTTCCAATGAAATTACCGTTCTGAGTAGTTGCAGATGGATATTTATAGTGGATCAATAAATGAGATTGTTGTGAAAGAAGCATCAAACATGACTTGTTGGGTTTTTGCACCAAGTTCTTTTTATTTTGGCTATTTAATTGCCAGTGCTTATCTATTTTGTTGAGTGTTGCTGCGGTGATGCATTGCCTATTTGAATGTTTCATGGTTGAGTTCTCATATCTTTAATTAAGAATGATGAGGCATCAAAGATGATCTGATATCCGCAAGCAACAGATGCTTCCATTGTTTTATTAGGTTGAGCTGTGAGGACAGCGTGAAAGCTTTTTTCTCTTTTTCTAAGATGGAGTGCAGTGTTTTCTTTGGATATCTCCTTATTGAATCACCATGCAACAAACTTGGTAATTCAAGAGGATCTCAATCCCTCTCTCTCTCTCTCTCTCTCTCTCTCTCTCTCTATATATATATATATATATATATATATATATATATATATATATATATATGATATACTATTTGCAATAAAAAATATGCGGACAAGAGAAAAAATATTTGGAGGGTGAGACATTTTTATGATTGATGGCTGATTTTTAAAGTTGCGTTTTGTTTTCCTCAACAATGTTGTCATCTAGATTTCTTTTGGAAGAGTTGTGCTGGTAATTGCCAATAAGTCACTGATCCAGACATGGATATCCAGGTTTCTTATAACATCAAGGATGGCCAAAAAATTCTCAGGCAACCGATGTTATGATTTTACCTATTTTTGCTTGAGGTGCGATGACCTTTAGAAAGGCGCTTATTTATTTATTTATTTTTTTGTGGTTGAATTCAATAGTCATGTTGCCCACTGTCTCTCTCTTTCTCTCCTGTAACAGGGTGCAATAACAATTGCTAATTTGTGGAGCATGTTCTTCATTATATATGTATTGAGAGGTTTGATGGAGAAGTATAGAGATTAAGGAGTATCTACATATGATATTTATTAATTTTGAATTTTGGAGGCCGTCTAGGGTTTGCTTTACATGTTTTTCTTATCTCTGTGACCTGGAATCTTTGGATGTCCTCCAGGTTATGAGACAACGACAGCCGACATTAAAATGGGGATTCATGTGTAGCTATATGTAGAAACTTCTCTACTTTTTCCTTGTTTGATGGATTTTCTGTCATCTGACCCCTATCCCTAGTCTTGGTCTCCCCTTCTTCTTCCTTACTTTTGGAATTTAGTTAGTTCTTTTGGTTTCTGGATGTTTCATAATGTGCAGGGTAGGATGCATTATTCTCCTTGAAGTTCCAATGTTTTCTCGTTTTGTGTAGTTGTACTGTTGTAGATGTATATTTATACTGGATCAACATATTTTATTGTTGTGGAAAAGCAAGCCTGGTTGCTTTTTGCACCATGTGTTGTTGTGGCTGTTATTAAATTTTAATTGCCAGTGCTTATTTGTTTTATTAAGTGTTGATGCCATGATGCATTTGCCTATTTGAATCTTCCATGGTTAAGTTCACATCTCTTTTATTGAGAATGGTGAGGCATCAACAATGACCTGATGTCCCGCAAATTAAAGATGCTTCCATCTTTTTAATTTGGGCTTGAGCAGGGAGGACAGCCTGAAAGCTCTCTTTTTCTCTTTTTCTTTGATAAAGTTAAGGAGTTCTATTTGTACATCTCTTTATTGAAGCTCTGTGCAACAATATTGGTAATTCAGAAGGATTTTAATGCACTCCCCCTCTCTTTCTCTCTCTATGTACATACAAACGTGCACATACATACAAACATACATTCTTGCATATATAGATATTTACATGCATATATGTATTATATTCTACTTGCAATCAAATTTCTCTTAACTTGAAAAAATATTGTATTTTTGCGGACAATGTGGATGAATATATGGATGGTGATACATTTTCTTACAATTAATGGCTGATAGTTATAGTTGTCTTTGGTTGTCCTTAGTAATGTAATCATGGTGATTTCTCTTGGAAGAATTCTTTTGGTGATTGCCAACAAGTGACTGTTCTGCTGGAAATCAGGTCTCTTGCAAGATCAAGGGCATGTTGGGAGTTTTTTGAATGGACTGTCGATATCGACTCCCTTGATCATGCATCTTTTATCGAGTATTTGAGTATCTTAGTGATATTAGAATCTGACAATCTTTGGCTTGTTGGATTTTTTTGCGTTGAGCCGATTGATTTTGACACATTTGGGAATCGTTTGGTCATTCAATTTCTTGTTTGAACCTCCAAATGGCCTCGGGTCCTTGATTTGGACTCATTTGAGCTCGGATTGGATCAAACTTGGTGTCTTTGTCTTTTTTAGACATTCAGTTCAACTATATATATCTATGTTGCACCGATACACCTATTTATGATGGCATGTTGTATCTAATACGCCCCTGATACAAGTCGGATACGGCAAAGCCATATCCAATTAATATACTATTTAATTTCAAAAGGACATGCGTATGCGACACACGTGTCCGTCGAAAGACAAAAAAAAACAAAACGAAAAAAAGACGCATCGTATTTACTTCCGCGACTGCGAGTGAGGTTCTCTCATTTTCGAGTTGGATATGAGTCTCTTGATGATATGGGAATATTAGAAGTTGCTAATCTTTCCCTTGATGAGCTTTAATTAGAAGCTTGGATATTTATTGAAGATGATGTTGAAGTTTAAAGACAACCCACTGAAGAAGCTAATCATATCATTCCTTCTATTGAATAGTTGAAACTTCATGTGCTAGACAATTTATGTTTATGCTTTTGTTGTTGTATTAGACATTTAATGCTTTTTCTTTATTTTGATATTATGAGCTACAAGGATACACATGATGTTGCTTTCATTTTTTTTTTAAATTTCAAATATAATGCTTTGGCTGGTTTCTTAATTTTTATGTTTAATTTATAAATTATAATGCCTTGTCCTCACTGTACCTGTATCCTGTATTTTTAAGAATTGACGTGTCTCGTATTCATATCGTGTCGTATCCGTATCGGTGTGTATATATATATATATATACACACATATGTAGTCATTTTCAAAAGTCAAAACTTGTTACTTGAATTTTCTCAATATTATAATCATCTAGATATATGTTGGTAGAACTGAGCTGGTGATTGCCAACAAGTGACTGATCTTCAGCAACCCAGGTTTCCTTGTGCTCCTTTTGCAATGGCAAACATAAAGGTTGGCTTGAAAATTCCCAAGCAACCGATTTTATGATTATCCCTACGTATGCTTTGGTCTGAAGGGCTTTTAGATAGCCGATTATTTATAGACAGACATTTACATATAAATGCTCAGCGTATCTTTTTGGCAACCTAGGTGCACTACCATTCCTTATGCTTTACCTTACAAAATTTAAGAGTCTCTGTTTCCATTCCATTTCTTTTGCATGTTGGAAGATTTTTTCACAATCTGTGCATATGAATGGGAAATTTAAATTGTACGGATGGAGGATTGTATTTTCCTTTTCCAGATGGAAAACCATTTAGTTTGCTATCTCTGCCTTGACATACAATTAAAATGCCCGAATCATATGGCGTTTTCAAAATTAGCGGCATACCAACAACAAGTTGTTGCTGTGATTATCTCTTCTTTGATTGAAAGTTGTGACGGCAATGATGGTCATGATTAAAAATTTAGCTATTTTCCTCACATGATTTCTCCACTAATCTGACATCTTTTTATTGTTCAAAATAATATTAAAATGTTTACTAAGTCAAGATATTCCTTTTTTGTCCTAAGCATTTCTACACCTCTATTAGAATATCAGTAGGTCTAACAGCTTTTTCACACTTCTTTTTCTCTAAAACCTCTGTAACTTTAGTTTACCTAATTGAAATTCCCATAGTAAAGGAATTAGCGAAAAGAAATATTCTTAACCTAATTGAGATTTTCTCCCCTCTCCTAAAAATTCAAGGGCCTTGTGCGCAATCTAATTTTAATGCGTTTTGGTGGAATCAGTGGCCCTTGCTGTGAAAAGGGAAAAAAAATCATTGAATAGAAAGATACATATGATTTTTATGTAGAAATACTATCAGTAATGTCATATTCTTCATGAAATATAATTATGAAGGTCATATCATTTGACAGATATGAAGATTAGTGCCATACTTGTAACGGGTAATAGCGTTGTGATTATTTCTTTTAGGAGTTAAAAAAATTGTGGAGAAGCTGGTAATGATGTTAATGATTTAGAATTTAGCTCAGTTGTGCAGTTCTTTTGTGGAGTATCTCTATGTTTCCTATGGTATGACATATCGATGGTCGAATAGGAGCTATTCATGAAAATGAATTTTTTTGACAGTTATATATAACAGGGGATTTGATGATCGATCTCCATGAAGGTAACTTTTCTACTATGGGAATTTCTTAGTGGTAGTGGTGATGATGCTCAAATATGCCTTCCTCTACATATGCCAGTACTTTCCAAATTCCCAAATCCAAGCCCGTGCTTCTACTATATGCCAGATAACACGTATTCTCTATGTATATGATTGACGACTTGACTTAATCGAAAGTTCCCTCTTGTTATCGGGAGGGGTAATTAACTATAGGGGCTTGTGCCTATAGGAAACCAGGACTTAGATGATAAATTCCTCGTGAAATGAGGCAAAATCTCTAGGTAGTGTGTTATCTAAAAACTCATATGCCTTCCCAAAATTAATCCCGGAACTTAATCCATTAAAGCTCCTCGACCAAAGAAAATAGAGGGGGAGGCCGGGGCCGAATTTTCGGATCCAACAGGTGTGATATTAATGCTTCTCAAAATTAGTTTGGATTCGTGCTGGCTAAGTCTTCTATTGAACTTAAATATTTGTTGATAGGTTTGATGGAGGAGTATAGAGAGTGTAAGGAGGATCTACATATGATATTTATTTTTTTAGAGTTAGCATATGATAAACTTTTAGGTGCTCTGGAGAGTTCTCGAAAAGAAAAGAGTTAATAATGTTTATAAGTATTTCTATTTCAATTGAATTACATCAGCATTAAGCCCATATCTTTTTTGCTTTAGTCATGGATCTTACTTGTTGCTTGTATTTTCCTCAATAATGTTATCATGGAGATATCTGTTGGTAGGATGCCTATTTATGCTTGAGGTTGGAGGGCTTTTAGAAAGCTTATTATTTATTTATTTATTTATTTGTGTGGGAATTCAATAGTCATGTTGTTCTCTCTATCCGTCACTCCTGAAGCAGGATGCAGTTGCTATGGTAATTTGAGATGATATATATGTATATATTTATTTATTTATTTATATGCTCTGCATATCTTTCTTGCAATCCATGTGCACTTCCTTTCCTTATGCATTACCTTAGAAATTAAATAGCCTCTGTCTTCATTTTATTTTTCATGTTGGAAAATTTTGTCAGGATCTGTCCATATGAATGTAGAATTTATACTGCTCGGTTGGGGGATTATATGTTTCTTTTACAGATGGAAGACTTATCGGGTCGTAGTTTGTTGTTGTTATCTCTTCTCTGAGTGAGTTGTGAGGGCAACAATGGTGATGATTTTGAATTAGGCGTCGACTGCACATGAGAGGGAATAAAATGTCCCTATGTTTATTATGATATGGCATGTCTGGATGGCCTCCAGCTTCTATGGAAAGTACATCTTCCATTTGGATGGGAATTGAAGTGTAGAAAAGCTTCTCTACTTGTCTTATGTCTTGGATTCATTTTCATCTAAGCCTTTTGTTTTTGTTTCTTCTTCTTCTACTTTTGAGGAAAGCCTTTTGTTTTTGTTTCTCTGGCTACTAGATGATGGATTTCTTTTGGAGAGGCAGTGACAATTATTGCTGATAATTTGGCCATGGTCGATTCTTCCTCTGCTCTAGCAGTGTGGCATCAAGGAATGGCATGGAACGCCTCTGGCAAGACAGTAGTTGTGCTATCAAAAACTTCCTACTCTACTGCTTCTTTTACCAATGTTGCTGCTACTATAAGAACCTACTTCTATTTAGTTGTTTTGCTGCATATTCTAACCTTTTCTCAGATTCCTTGCAACAGTAGGATCTTGAGGCATTTGTTTGCAATATGCTTGCAATCACATTATTGGTTATGCTCATTATAGAGGCTGTGATGATTTCTCTTCTCTAAGATTCTCTCTTTTTTTAATATACGCATGTATATGTTGGAAAGCATGTACTTTTGCAGGTATGGCTGTCAAGTGTTTGCTTATATCTTCTGGTCTTCCTCCAAGGCTAGGTTTTTCTATTTTCTGAATGTGGGCGCTACTTGCTCTTTTTAATGAGGTGGTATGCAATAAGATTAGAGTTCTTATCATCCCCTGAATACTTTCTTTGCTTAGTTTGAAGCTTATTTCACTTATATAGAAGAAAAATGGGCACGCAAATTTTGTTGCATGTCAATAATTGGTGTATCCAACATTAGCTGGTTATGTAATTCAGAACATTTTTGGATTTTATTGTATTTTCAGCTACCTCAGTTTTTATTTACGAAAAGGCTGGTGCCATCTTTATGTTGTATTCAAGGAAATTTGGTTTTTGATTTGGAAGATAATGCTACTCTCTTTATATATCTATGCATGTCAATTTATCTTTTTATTTATTTGTGAGGCTTAACAAATGTTTTCAAAAGGAAACTGTTGCTGCTAAATATTTATTTTCAATGATTATATTTGAATGATTGATGAAAACTATTTGTCAAGATAGTGATGAGCTTGATGATATCAAGAACATCCTTATCTGAATGGTGTGGAACAATTTGACTTAACTCTCTGGTGTGGCCCGAATGAAAACTTCTTTCGCAGAGGTGATGATTATGGTGATGCTGCTTATGATGATGGTGGTCTCGTGAGCCATAGTTAATGCTTGCCTGCCTGACCACTAGGGGTGTAAATGAGTCTATCTAGAGCAACTTAAGTGCTGTCAAATGAGCAAAAATAGTGTGTTTAGATCTTGAACTTTTCTTGCAAAACAAATAGCTGTGTACAGACAAAGCATATTTGTAAAGTTAGATGTATCAATTTAGTTTATGAATAATGACAATGTGGTTTATGAACTGCGAGTACTTTTATATCTGATTTCTAAATCTCATATCTTTAATCCTTGCTTTGTAAAGTTTCTCATTAGAATCAATTGGAATTTTATCATTATTCTCTGATATTGTTCTGATACCCTATTAATTTCTGCAAGGGATAGACATCTTATCAACAAATTAATGAACATTGGATGACATAAGCTCACATATAGAGCTTTTTCCCATCTATACGGTGCTCATTGATGCACGTGCATGCGTCTACTCACTCTTTTTGCGCAACGGAAAGGCTGCGGCCGCGCACTCATGACAGCACACCCAAGCAAATCTATACTGTGTATATGCATTCTTCTCTCCACTTCCATGCTAAAGCATCCATTATGGTACAAATCCTTGTGAGCTTTCATTTTATGTATTGCAGGCTTTTTTCATTTCATGTCTTCAATTCCCCTTCTCCCCGGACCATGCAATGCTTCAACTGTAGAGAGAAAGAGAGAGTAATGGGTAAAATATTGAAAGAGAGAGGGAGGAATGACTTTTCCATTGTGAAGGGAATGATGAAAAGGGATTTTGACGCAGAGTTGCAACGGAGGACTTAGCCCTCGTGAGTTTGTTTTGGAGGAATTAGCGGAAAAGGAATATTGTTTACCTAATTGACGCTTACTCTCAACAACAACAACAACAACATCAATCCTTTATCCCACTACGTGGGGTCGGCTACATGAATCCTTTAAAAGTCAAATTCTCGTTTAAATCTAATAAAGAAAGGTCATTCCTAATATTTTCTAACCAAGTCTTTTTAGGTCTACCCCTACCTTTCTTAACATAAGTCAAATCTAATACCTCTACTCTCCTAACCGGGTCATCGGAAGGCCGCCGTTTTATGTGACCAAACCATCTAAGGCGACTCTCTCTTATCTTATCTTCTACTGGAGCTACTCCAACCTTTTCACGTATATGCTCATTTCGTATCCTATCTCTAAGGGTAAAGGCACTCATCCACCTCCACCTGAGCATCCTCATCTCTGCCACACTTAACTTAGTATTATGCTTCTCTTTTAATGGCCAACATTCGGCACCATAAAGCATTGCAGGCCTCACTACCATCTTATAGAATTTTCCCTTAAGTTTGAGGCGTACATTTCTATCACATAACAAGCCCGATGCATTCCTCCACTTCAACTATCCGACTTGAATTCTGCTGATAATATCCCCATCTATTTCACCATCACTCTGAACAATAGATCCAAGATATCTAAAACGTGTACTCTTATTAATGACTTGATTGCCCAAAGTCACAATCCCCTCACTAGGTCTATTACTACTAAAATTACACTCCATATATTCCGTTTTAGATCTACTCAAGCGAAAACCTTTAGACTCTAAGGTTGACCTCCATAATTCAAGTTTACCTTCAACTCCCTCTCTAGTCTTATCAACAAGAAGAATATCATCAGCAAAAAGCATACACCAAGGTACATCCTCTTGCAAATGTCTAGTGAGAACATCCATGACTAAAGCAAAAAGATATGAGCTTAAGGCTGATCCTTGATGTAACCCAACCGAAATAGGGAAATACTTGGTCAATCCACCTTGTGTTTGAACACAAGTAATAGCTCCTGCATACATATTTTTAATGATTTGAATATAAGCAGTATTGACTCCTTTCTTTTCAAGAACTCTCCATAGCACTTCTCTTGGAACTTTATCATATGCTTTTTCTAAATCAATAAATATCATATGTAGATCCTCCTTATTTTCTCTATATTTCTCCATCAATCCTCTTAATAAATGTATGACTTCCATAGTCGACCTACCCGGCATGAATCCAAATTGATTATGAGAAACATTAGTATCACGCCGCAACCTATGCTCCATAACTCGCTCCCAAAGCTTTAAACTATGACATATTAACTTAATACCTCTATAATTCGCACAATCTTGTGCATCACCTTTATTCTTAAAAATAGGAATTAACACGCTCATTCTCCACTCATCTGGCTTCTTTTTAGTCTTCAAAAATTGTATTAAAATGTTTAGTAAGCCATTAAATTCCTTCATCTCCTAAGCATTTCCACACCTCTATTGTAATATCATCAGGTCCAACAGCTTTTCCACCCTTCATTTTCTTTAAAGCTTCTCTAACTTCAGTTTTACTAATACGCCGATAAAAACAGAAATCTTTATTTTCATTTAGGGTGCTAAGGTCATTATAGTCAATCTTATATTCACAATCTTCATTAAAAAGTTTAGCAAAATATCTCATCCATCTTTGTTGAATATCATCTTCTAAGAAAAGTATTTTTTGATCTTCATCTTTAATACACTTCACTTGAACTAAATTCTTACTACTCCTATCTCTTTGTTTAGCTAACTTATACATATATCTTTCTCCCTCTTTAGTATCTAATCTATTATATAAATCACTAAAAGCTAATGTCTTTGCATCGCATATTGCTTTCTTAGCATCCTTACGAGCCACTTTATTTATTTCCCAATTATCAGAATTTTTAAAATTAAACCAATTTTTATAACAAAGCTTCTTATTTTTAATCATTTCTTGCACATTTGGATTTCACCACCAACTACTTTTATTATTAGGAGCTTTTCCCTTTGATACTCCATGGATATCTTTTGCAATATTTTTAATATCACTAGCCACTTTTTCCCACATAATATTAGCATCCTCATGCACAGACAAAATCTTAAGATCTAAGAACTTATTTCAAAAAATATTTTTGTTAATATTCTTTAAATGCCTTCATCTAATCCTAGAAAATTGTTTTACTTTATTTTTTATTTTATGCCCCTTTATCTTAAAGTCTAAAACTAATAATCGATGTTGGGTACATAAATTTTCACTCGGAATAACTTTACAATCTTTGCAATCTAAACGATTTAGTTTTCTAATAAGAAAATAGTCAATCTGTGTTGTACTATATCCATTTTTATAAGTGATGAGATGCTCATTTCTTTTCTTAAATAAGGTATTAGCAATTGAAAAATCATAAGCTAAACAAAAATCCAATTTGGTCTTGCCACCTTCATTCGTCGTTCCAAATCCATGGCCACCATGAATGCTTTTAAAATCATCTACCTCTCTACCAACATGTCCATTTAAATCTCCTCCAATAAAAACTCTTTCTTCAAGAGGTATCTTTTGTATTAATTCTTCTAACTCATTCCAAAAATTTAATTTAGAACTCATATCCAAACCTACTTGAGGAGCATAAGCACTTATAATATTAACAATCTTATCATCAACAACAATCTTTAAAGCTATAATTCTATCTCCAATCCTATTAATTTTTATAACATTATCCTTTAAACTCTTATCTATAATAACACCTACACCATTTCTAGTACGACTCCTACCCGAATACCAAAGTTTAAAACCTAAACTATCAATTTCCTTAGCCTTCTCACCAACCCATTTAGTTTCCTGAATGCACAAAATATTTAACTTTCTATGAATCATAATATCTATTAATTCTATTAATTTTCCTGTAAGGGAACCTATATTCCAAGTTCCTATCCTAATTTTAGTTTCATGGACTAGCTTCTTTGCCCACATCCGTCCTTGATGTGGGAACCCTTGCCTATTTAACACTGCACCCGGGCGCCGGTGCAGCGGCTCTTGCACACTTGTCACTATATTCAGGCCATACAGCGCGTCGCTTCCAGGGGACGCCTTAGCATTAACACAATTTCTTAAAGGATTCATGTCATTATTGTTCGACAAGTTTTACGTTGGCTGTCGACTACCTAACGTAACCCACCACTTTTCTCATCCAGGACTTGGGACCTGGCAATGGCAGTGTACTCTCCTTCCGTAAAAATTATTGACGCTTACTCTCCTTCCGTAAAAATTCAAGGACCCTTTCTCCAATCTAATTTTAATGCATGTTGGTGGAATCAGTGTCTCTTGCTGTGAAAAGGGAAATAAATTTATTGAAGAGATAGAGAGATAGAAATACTATCAGTGGCTTCATCTTCTCCATTAAATGTAAGTACGAAGGCCATATCATTTTGCAGTTATGAGATTATTGTAATACTTGTAATGGGTAATAGTGTTATGATTATTTATTTTATAAGTTAAAAAAAAAATTGTGGGGAAGATTATGAAAGCTTAGATATTAACAATGGAACGCTACAGTAGTGCTTCTTTTGCTACATTCGTAATGATATGAGTTTGGGGGTTTCTTTCTCATTTTTTATATTGTCTGATAATTATCTTAGGACCTTCAACTTTAGCCTAGTCTTGTTTGCTTTCGGAAGGTTATGTGATCTAGGTTGATACTCTCAGATCTCTCTATTTTGATGGTTATTTTTGAGGAATTTTATCACGTAAATTTTAATTTCAAACCCCCTCATCTTCTTTGGCAATGTATGTTTTTAAATGCTTTCTGTCATACGAAGGATTTGTTGCCCACAAAATGAGGAATCTCTCTCTCTCTCTCTCTCTTAACTCTTAAGATATACATACAAGCTCTTGAGGTATTTGCTAGTTTTGGAAGATTTGTCCTCTGATTAGTGCCTGTGTTCTCTGCTTTATTTTTCTAGTAAGAATGCTGCCTTCTTAAATATTGTGAGCAGATTGGGAGTGCCATTTGAGGTTGTTTTTCTGTGGCTTGATACTTGAACTTTTACCCACTGTCACATTATTCCTGTAAATGGGTTTGTCTGAGACTCTTCTTTTAAATATGTTTTTGTCCGGGTTTTGTTTTGTTGTTTTTCTGGTTTCATAATATTTTCATTCATCTTTATTGTAGCTCTCAAAAATTTCCATTGTCAAGGTTCTGAAAATGCAGTTGTTTATAATTTTAAGTCGGTCTAATAGCAAAGAATGTGCTCTTATGAGCAGTCCTAGTATTTTGTTTTACATGATGTTCTATGGAAGAAAGTTTTTTTTGGAGGAGATTTAAATGGACATGTTGGTAGAGAGGTAGATGATTTTAAAAACATTCTTGGTGGCCATGGATTTGGAATGATAAATGAACGTTGCAAGATCATATTAGATTTTTGTTTAGCTTATGATTTTTTAATTGCTAATACCTTATTTAAGAATAGGAAAGAGCATCTCATCACTTATAAAAATGAATATAATACACTCAGATTGACTATTTTCTTATAAGAAAAATAGATCGTTTAGATTGCAAAGATTGTAAAGTTATTCCGTGTAAAAATTTATGTACCAAACATCAATTATTAGTTTTGGACTTTAAGATAAAGGGTTAGAAAATAAAAAATTAAGTAAAATGATATTGTAGGATTAGATGGGGGCATTTAACAATTTTAACAAAATTATTTTTGAGAGTAATATTTTAGATTTTAAGATTTTGTCTGTGCATGAGGATGCTAATGTTATGGGGGAAAAAGTGGTCAGTGATATTAAGAATGTTGCAAAAGATATGCTTGGAGTATGAAAGGGTAAAGCTCCTAATAGTAAAAATAGTTGGTGGTGGAATCCATGTGTAAGAAAAGATTAAAATAGAAGATAGAAGTATTAAGGATTTAGTTCAAGTGAAGTGTATTAAGGATGAAGATCAAAAAACACTTTTCTTAGAAGATGACATTCACAAAGGTGGATGAGATATTTATTGATTTGGATAAGGCATGTGGTAAAGTTCCTAAAGAAATGCCCTGGAGAGTTTTATATTTGAGAACAAGGATTTATGAAGTAGCTACATATTATAAGTTTATAGCAAGGAACTGTTGTTGGATCCTAATGTTTTCGTTTCAATTTCTATGAAGGTATTCTAAAGCAACACACACCCTCTCTCTCTCTCTCTCTCTATTTCCATTTATCTATATATGTAATGGAAAAAAGTGGTCAGTTTCTTGCTTGCAAACTATATTATGCAGAATTTTCTAATTAACTATATAAGTTCAATTCTGTCTCGATTCTAATTTTTAGGTATGCTGATGCATCTCACAATCTCTTTTCATGAAAAGGAAAAATTAAATTGTATTGAGGGGGTTTAATATTTTTGTTTTTTTATGTGAAAATCCTATCGGTCCCCTCATTTTCACCATGATATAAAATTAAGAAGGCCTAAATATATGACTGTTTCAAAGATTTTTACCACAAATATAACTTGGTAGTGTGCTGTGATTATTTCTTCATTGAGTAAAAAGCTGAGAGGGCGATGATGATGAGGATGGTTTAGAATTTAGCCTGAATATTGCTATTTTTCCTATGGTATGGCTTTCTATATGGCCTGGAGTTTCTCAGGCAACCACAGCTGACATTACGATTGGAATTCGAGTGAGCATAGCAATGCTTCTGTAATAGTTCTGTCATGGATTTATTGTCATCTTCTGAGCCTTTTTCTTTCTTCATCATCTTCTTCCTACTCTTGCGTGTGTGTTTCCATATATCTGTATATTTTACAAAATTTTCTTATCAATTACTTTATAAGTTCAATTGTCTGTCTCGATTCTAATTTTTAGGTATGCCGATGCATCTTACAGTCTCTTGCCATGAAAAGAAAAAATGAAATTGCATTGATGGGGTTTAATATTTTTTTTTTTTATTTGGAAATCCTAACAGTTGCCTCATTTTCAACATGATATAAAATTAAGATGGCCTAGATATCTCGTTGTTTCAATGATTTGTACCACAAATATAATTTGTGTATTGTGATTATTTCTTATTTGAGTAAAAAGCTAAGAGGGCGACGATCATGATGATGGTTTAGAATTTAGCCTGAATATTTCTGTTTTTCCTGTGGTATGGCTTTCTGGATGGCCTGGAGTTTCTTAGGCAACCACAGCTGACATTATGATGGGAATTCGAGCGAGCATAGCGAAGCTTTTCTAATAGTTCTGTCATGGATTCATTGTCATCTTCTGAGCCTTTTTCTTTCATCATCTTATTTCTCCTCAATTTTGGTTCATGATCCTTTTATTTGAGTTTGTTTTGGAGGAATTAGTGGAAAAGGAATATTATTTACCTAATTGTCGCTTATTCTCCTTACTACCATAAAAATTCAAGGGCCGTTTCTCTGTTCTAATTTTAATGCATGTTGGTGGAATCAGTGTCTCTTGCTGTGAAAAGGGAAATAAATTCATTGAAGAGAGAGTTACATATGATTTTTAGATAGATATGCTATCAGTAGCATCATCTTCTTAATGAAATATAATTACAAAGCCATATCATTTGGCAGTTATGAAAATAGTGCATTACTGATAATGGGTAACAGTGTTGTGATTATTTCTTTTTTAAGTTAAAAAAATATTGTGGGATTATGATGATGATAATGATTTAGATTTTTGCTGGGAACGTCTTAGTTATATATTATATGGTCGAATATGGCCTAACTTCAAAATTCAGCTCAGAAAGAGAAGATCTAACTTTCAGAAATCACTGCTCCATGTCATTTGGAAATGAAACCACCACATTATTCTTCGTCATTGTCATCTTTTTTAACCAGGCGATACTTCTCAATGGCTCCATTAGCAGCACCAATGGATCTTTTATGCTAAGATCGTTGAGCATGAGATGGCAATTATTAGTCGTCTCTGCTTCTCGATATCTTCGGAGAGAGATCAGATACCCAGTAACTCTTGAAGTATTGAAGATGTATCAAACTTCCAATTATTAGGTATTATTTTCAAGTATGGAGCACATACATGTTATAAGCGTATGCTTCTCGATGCTCTGAATATTTCAATAAGTGCATTGCAAATATCCTCATTAGAAGCTTTATCGAACAAGAAAAGAGAATCAGCATAAGAAATAACGAAAAGATTATGTTGCTTTCCTCTACCCCCTTTTAATTGTAATGAAAAGTTCTGTTGTAGCCATCAGCTTTCCTTACTTTTCTTTTGGATGCCTAATCTACTACTGGAACAATTATTACGTCCTCTGACCGGACGTAGAGCTACGTTCGGCCGCCAATAACATGTCGCCGCGTGCTCTTACTCTTTACCGCGCGGCCCGACGACTAGACCCGGACCGGAACTCGGGAATGCTATGGTCACGTATTGCGAGGTATTTCTCGGTATTTGCTCGGTATTGCTTGGCAATAACGATAAATACCGAGCAATACCGAGCTGTACCGGGTTTTTCTAGAAAAACTTGGTACACCTCGGTATTATTCGGTATTGCTCAGTATTTGCTCGGTATTGGTTATTGCCGAGCAAAATCGACCAATACCTTGCAATACTTAGCAATACATTGCAAAATCAAGTTTTTGGATCTTTGCTGATGCATGGTGAGAGTAGTTTAGCATTTTATTGCTACGTCTGGACTCCGCACAGAATAATTTCTCCTTCTTGTCTCTTTGGTCTGATCTGTGTCACTAGTCGCTTAGATGACGAAGCTTCTTCGCCTCCGTGGACTTCTGATGACAATAAGGTATTTAAATGCTGAACAAACATTCTATGATCAAAATAATGAATATAAGTTGTCTAATGGATTGTTCCGGATTTTCTTTATATTTATGGACATGCCACACTTTTAAAAATCAGGAACTATTGTGGACAATGAGAAGCAATATCCGAATGTTGAGGTATATTTTTACAAGTAATGGCTGATAGTTATATTCAAAGTTATCTTCTGCAACCCAGGCTTCTTGATACTCATTTTGCAATGGCAAACATCTAGGATGGCTTGAAAATTCTTAAGCAATCGATGTTATGATTTTCCCTATTTATGCTTGAGGTGAGAGGACTTTCAGAAAGCTGTTTTTTTGTGTTGGAATTCACTAGTTATATTGTCCTCTCTCTCTCTCTCTCTCTCAGCACTGTGCTGTATATATCATTGCAAATAATGCTTAGCATGCCATGTCTTACTGGCAACCCAAGTGAAGCTACCACTTCTGGATCATTACCTCAGAAATTCGAATGCTTCTGTCTCCATTGTATTTCTTATGCACGTTGGAAATCTGAAATTGAACTGATGGGGGTTAATATTTTTCATTTAGAGATGGAAGGCCTATCGGTAGCTTCATCTCCAACAACAACAACAACAACAACATCAAGCCTTTATCCCCCTACGTAGGGTCGGCTACATGAATCCTTTTTCTCCATTGTGTCCTATTAAAAGTCAAATTCTCGTTTAAATCTAATAAAGAAAGGTCATTCCTAATATTTTCTAACCAAGTCTTTTTAGGTCTACCCCTACCTTTCTTAACATAAGTCAAATCTAATACCTCTACTCTCCTAACCGGGTCATCGGAAGGCCGCCGTTTTATGTGACCAAACCATCTAAGGCGACTCTCTCTTATCTTATCTTCTACTGGAGCTACTCCAACCTTTTCACGTATATGCTCATTTCGTATCCTATCTCTAAGGGTAAAGCCACTCATCCACCTGAGCATCCTCATCTCTGCCACACTTAACTTAGTATTATGCTTCTCTTTTAATGGCCAACATTCGGCACCATAAAGTATTGCAGGCCTCACTACCATCTTATAGAATTTTCCCTTAAGTTTGAGGGGTACGTTTCTATCACATAACAAGCCCGATGCATTCCTCCACTTCAACCATCCAACTTGAATTCTGCTAATAGTATCCCCATCTATTTCACCATCACTCTGAACAATAGATCCAAGATATCTAAAACGGTAGCTTCATTTCCACATGAAACAAAATTGAAAAAGCCTAATTATATGGCATCTTTCAAGATCAGTGTCATACAAATAACATTTAGTAGTGTGCTATGATTATCTCTTTTATGAGTGAAAAGTTGTGAGAGCAATGATGGTGATGATTTATAATTTAGCTGTTGACTGCACATGGCGGCAATGAAATTACCCTATGTTTCCTATGATATGGCATGTTTGGATGGCCTAGAGCATCTCAGGCAACCACATCTCCCATTTGCATGGGAATTAAAGAGTAGCAAAACTTAGAATGCGAAACAAGCATATGCGTGAAATGGTTAGAGTAACTCCAATGGCAGATAAGATTAGAGAGAGTTGTCTTAGATTGTTTGATCACATAAAGCGCCGACCTTTCGATGATCCGTTTAGGAGATTGGATCTGACCTATGTTTTAAAAGAGGTAGACATAAAAAGACTTAGTTAGAAAGTATTAGAAAGAACTTTTGTTTAGTTGATTTAAAGGAAAATTTGACTTTTAATACGACACATTGGAAAAAAAGGATTCATGTAGCCGTCCCACGTAGTGGGATAAAAGCTCGTTGTTGTTGTTGTTGTTATTTTTGGGTTGGATAGTTGTGAGCTAATCTTGTACAAGTTTGAAGATTGCTCCATTCTTTTGTTTGAGTACTGATTTGAGCTGCATTATTTGCCTCAAGAAATTACTAGTTTGCATATTATTTTTATGGTTTTATAACATTTTCTTTTCTCAAGTAGAAGCAAGGGTTTAATTAAGGGGTATGTTTCCTATTTATCTTCTTAGCTTATGCTGACCTTAAAGAGGGATGGCCTTGGGAGACAAAAACAGTGAGTGACGGAAAAGTTCATACATCATGGATCCTGTACTATTAGTTCTGCCTATGAAGTCGGTTGCTTGGTTGAAGTGAATACTTATGCTCTTTCTTTCTCTCATATTGAATGCAGTTGCATAAGGGGAAAAAAACCAGCATTTAAAGATGAGAGTAAGAGAAAGAGGTAGAGAGGAAAAATTATGATTGATATATCTTCAAAAATTAATCTTGATTGAGCTTGAATCTCGGGGCAAAATCATGTTGGAAAATTCTGAAATTAAATATGGGACCATCCAAACTCTGATTTCAGCAAACTTATAGTCGAATTGAATGTCTCGAAAAGATGAACCCAACAACAGCAAATTCGACTTAATATGACACCAAATGAAAGAAGAGAGGAGAGCAAGATAAATATGAGATCTTTCTTGCTACCAAGCTCCTTCTCGATCACCGTTCGGCCACCGACTGTTGTCAGATTGCTGCTGGACTTACTCCTAGCCACCAATTGTCTCGTCATATATTTGCAAGACTTACTCGGTTGCCTCGACCACACCTCCCTCGTCCGTCGACTATGGTCCTGCCGACCAAACAAACATGTCAATGCTGATTTTTCCAATTCCCAACATGTAATGCACTCTATATGATGTATATTTGCTACATCAAGCGTAGGCCTTCCCTCCAAGGAAGGGTCTCATTTGTAATCGATTGCAAACACTAGTGATTCATTCAAGCCGGGCCAGGCCCCGTGGGTTTTCCGCTTTTTCAAGGGTTTCCACATAAAAACTCTAGTGTCTCTTATGAATATTGCATCTCTCTTTTATCTGATAATGTTGGATTGTGATAAAAGCTAAGATGTTAAACTTTATATTTTTCTATCACCGCGAATAGTCCAGGACGCAACAATGATATATTTGAAATTGTGATGGAGAATAAGGGAAATGAAGCACATGATCTAATAGTGATTCATGGTTTTGTTGGTAACAAAGAACTGTTGTTGGATACTTATTTATTCATTGTAATTTATATAAATGCAATTCGTACGAGAGGGAAGTAATTTTTGATGGTTGTCAAGTTCTGTGTTTAATGTAGTGTCTGAAGATCTCGAATGAGTTGGTTAGTAACTCGCACTCTCTCTCTCTCTCTCTCTTTATGGTACAACATGTATTTTGATGCTATCAAGAATTTATGTACTTTTTATTTTATTTGAACAATAGTATATTTTGTTTTCTATTTTATTTTCTTTTCTTTTTTAGCTATCCAATGATGGGAAAGCATCCAATGTTCATGGTAGGTAGTGCATTTGTCTTGGTAGACCTTTGGTTTGCTGGCTCGATTGGTCCCTGGCTACTGGTGGTTCACGGATTGGATGTTTTGGAGCATTTGGTTTTGAGCTGATTCTCTAAGTTGCTTGAGCTGAAGTTTAGTAGCTCTTAAATTCTCAAAAAGGTACCTCATTAAGAAGAGTTTACTTTTGGAGTGGCCTTGTCCCTTCCCCTTCCCCTTCCCCGTCCCCTTTTCTTCTTGTCTCTTGGGATTCCGTGGCTTGTATTTAATGGGGGCTGTATTCTATGCTGTGAATTCATTGGGAAGTTATTGATTTTAATGCTTTACCTTTGGGAATTCAGCCAGCCTTTGTTTTCCGGATTTGTGCTGCTTTTCCCGTTGCTGTGATGCTTTGAAATTTCCGCCTGCTTGCTGGTGCCTTGGTTCCGTGAGTTGCTGGGTTGTTTTTCCGAAAAAGGCTCTTGGAAATCCTATGGAAAATAATGCTTGGGATGATGTGTGCATTCATAAAAGTGGCTTTTGGCATTCCTTTTCTTTGCCTATAAAAATGAGATGATGTTGTGAAGAAAAGGCAGTTGATATTTGTGAGCATATTTGCTATTAACGTGCGGGTTTATTCGGAAATCCTGCGGGCTCTTTCCAACCTTCTTTTCTCATCCCCTCCGGAAATCCTGCGGGCTCTTTCCACCCTTTCTTCTCGGGCTTCTAATCTCTTCGTCTCTCCGCAAGTGCCACTCCATCTGTATCCTTCTTCTCAAAGTAAAGCAACTTTAGGGTGTCATATCAGAGTTGATTTGAAGCATCTATTGAAGAAATTGGCCAATCTTGCAGTGGTGGACCATCGGTTTGCTAGTTCTATGCACTTTACTTATTTAACCTACAAATTCGATGCATGTGAGGAACCTGCTCTGACGGTTGTCTGAGGATAGCGTCTTTTTAAATTTCTTTATTTCTTTAAAGTCTCCTAGCATCTTTTGTTGTGTTTGTCAAGTTTTGAGTCGTTTGCGTTTATTTAACAAAGTTTGTTTTAAGTTCTACTCATTGTATCTGTTTTCTTCTTGTGTGTTTATTGTGTTCAAGAAATATAGGGTCCCCTATATTCCTTGTCTACATCATATTCGATGCCTGAATATGAATTATTCTTGAACATTGAATTTTTTTGACACTACGTGAAAGGGCATCTGAAGATCAACGTGAAGGCAAGTAACTCCTTTACTGTGGGGAATGTCTTAGTGGTTGTGCCGCTGGTTCCCAAGTATGCTTTCCTCCACACCCTTTGAATATATTGACAAGTCATCAAGGATGGCCTTTAGTAACAATTGATGCAGCCGTAAGCTATTTTTACCCACTTTTTCTGATACTTGCTCTACTATCTCTTTTACCTTTTGTTTATCTTTAGCATTGGGAATATCCAAGGGCTTTTGAACTCTCTCTCTCTACCCCTTGCTTTCTTTTGTATATATAATAAGTCCTCAAGAATTGCCTTGATCGTGCTTTCTCAATCAGGAATGGATCTTGATGCATATTTGAATTGGAAACTTCAAAAAAAAAATTTAGGACCATCTGAACTTTGACTTTGGCAAAGTTATAGCTTCACTTGATGTCTCGATTAGACATTCAATGACACAAAAAGTGGTCCAATCTGAGTCTGAGTAAGCCCATATTAAGCACTTGAACTGTAATTGAAAACTTCTAGGCATTAATTAGATAAGTAAAAGATCTTTAAATCTTGCTTACTTATATTCGAATCAAGCTTCTCGATGAGAAATCCAACCATCCTCTCTTAGTTTCGATAACAATAAGGCACTTAAATGTTGAATGAATGCTCTATGATTAAAATAATTAATACAGGTTGTCTAACTGATTGTTCTAGAATTTCTCTATATTTATGAGACATGTCACTTTTAAAAATCATGAACCATTGTAGACAATGAGCAGTAATATACTAATATTTGAATGGTGAGCTGTATGTTAAACTCAGATAATTGGAGAGGGAAAATGCCTAATTTTATTGCATAAAGCTGTCTCTATTTGTAGATCTATATAAAATATCTTAATAAGGAAACAAATAATTACAGAGTAATGTATGATTGTACTAATATAATTCTTCCTAATTCAGCCACCAAAACATGGATGGAGATTGGTGTGATCCAGGTGAGCCTTCCATTGATCTTCATGCTGGCCATGGGATCAAAAGGAAATGGAGGGATGGGAATGCTGGGATGATATTTTACAATACATTTCTACAATTAATGACTGTTAGTTATATTCAAAACTCAAAGCTTGCTTGTTTTTGTCAATAATGTAATCATCTATATTTCTCTTGAATCTCTCGAAAGAATTGGGTTGTTGATTGCCAATAAGTGACTGATCTCCTACTACCCAAGTTTTTTATACTCATTTTTCATTGGTGAACATCAAGGATGGCTTGATAATTCTCAGGCAACCGGTCTTGTATAGTTTTAATGTATGATATTTTAATTTAATTCTACCATAATTCAGTCTTGTGCATCATTTTTATTCTTAAAAGTAAGAATCAATACTCATCTGACATCTTTTTAGTTTTCAAAATAATATTAAGGAGTTTAGTAAGCCAAAAAATTTCTTGATCTCCTAAGCGTTTTTACATTTCTATGTTTGACAAATGACTGAAGTGTCATCTATCGAAGATGACATAATTGGAAAAAAAAAAACTCAATTGGTTTGGCTATGTACAATTAGTAGTTGAAAATGTGCAAATTGGACTAGTTGATAAAATTAGTGTTAGTGGTTAGAATTGTTCAAAACGATTTATGAAGAATATATATAAAACCTCATATATGACTAAATAAGTATGAAAATGAGGATTCATTATGTGGATCCCAAATAGTTGGGATAAAGGCATATGGCTAATGATGATGATGACGGGCAATATAATGACATGCTTAACAACCAGCCAGCAATTCCTCTTCCTCATGTGATTATGGTGTGGTGTACAAGTAAAGCTTAGATTTAATAGTGAACCGCTTATGTGGTACTGCTTTTGCTAGATTTGTAATGGTATGAGTTTGGGGGTTTCTTTCTCATTTCTTGTATATTCTAATAATTTTTTTTAAGGCCTTCAATTTTACCCTAGATTCTTTACTTTCGGGGGCTTATGTAATCTCAGGTTCATGCTCTCACATCTCTCAATTTTGATGCCTATTTTTGAGGGATTTTGTTAACTAACTTTTGATTTCGTTCTCCATCATCTCCTTTGGCAAGGTATATTTTTTAATGTATTTGTCTTATATGAAGGATATTTAGCCGACAAAATGTGGAATCTCTTTCTCTTTAATCTATAACTCTAGGATTTAGATAAATGCTCTTGAGTTACTTGCAAGTTTTGCAAGATTATGCCTCATATTGACTGTCTTTGTTCCTGCTTTCTTTTTCTTGTAAGAATGCTCTCTTCTCAGAAAATTTGCATAGATTGAGAGTGCTTGACATTTTACCGGCTGTTGCTATTTTCTTGTAAAATCTTTATCTATCTGAATTTGATTTTTGGCAGAGCCTCTTATTTTAAAGAGGCTTATGTGTGGGTTTTGCTATATTGTTTTTCTCGTTTCATCTTACTTTCAATTAGAGCCTTTAGAGGTGTAAATGAGTAGACTCGTGCTCAAGTCTCCGTTCAAAATTGTGCAAATTTTGGGAAGGCAGATGGGTTTGTAGATAAGACATTACTCAGAGATTTCACCCTCATTTTGCAAGGACTTTATGATCAGAGTTTTGGTTTCTTATAGGTGTAAGCCCCTATTGTTAATTACCCCTCTCGCTAACGAGATAGAACTTTCAATTAAGGCTAGTCGTTAATCAGATACGTATAAATAAGTGTTATCTGGCATATAGTAACAGCATTGAGCTTAGATATTTAGAAAGGGTTTATATTTAAAACTAGAAATTTCACCATCTTGCACTTAAAGCGGATGGTGGGGGGATGGATGATGGACTGATCAAGATCCCATGGTTCCGTTGTCCCGGACCGTCATGGTCTATGGTCTACCTAGTCATAGGAGGTAGTCGACCCAACCTGAAAGAAGGATCCTTGTCAGCAGCCATGGGTTATTTCGTTTAAGGGTACCTTGTAGATTTGGGGTGGGTGTTTGTCTAAGAGGACAAATTTGAATCCACCTTAGCTAACAGAGGGCTTTGTGCCCTATCGATTATACCATATTGATTCATATCTCAAGGATTTGATGCCATTAAGGAGCGTATTGGCTTTGGCCATAACCAGTATTTCGTGGTGCCATTTGGCGGAAAAAAAAATGCTCAGCATATCTTTCTGGCAACCCAAGTGATGCTACTTCTTATTCATTACCTTAGAAATTCATGAGTTTCTATCTTGGTTCTATTTGTTATGCATGTTGGAAAATTGAAATTGCCCTGATGGGGGTAATATTTTTCATTTATATTTGGTAATTTCAAAATTAGTGGCATTACACGACATGTGTGCTGTGATTGCCTGTTTTATGTGTAAAAAGTTTTGAGGGCAATGATGATGATGATTTAAAATTTAGCCATCAACTGCACATGGAGGCTATGAGATGTTCCTATTTTTCCTATTATAGGGCTTGTCTGGATGGCCTGGAGCTTCTCTGGCAACCACATCTACCATTAGCATGGCAATTAAAGTTTAGCAAAGTTTCTCTACTTATGTCAGGGATTCGTTGGCATGCGACCCTTCTTATTTTTTTTCTGTTTTCTTCTTCTTCTTCTTCTTATCCATTATCGGTTCTCGCTTCGTAGCTTTCCTACTTTTCTCTTGCTACTAGATGATGAACTACTTCTGGGAAGGCAGTGACTTACTGGTAACAATTGGCAATTTGACCTTAGTTAATTCTTCCTCTACTAGAGCAGAGAGGCATCAAGGATGGCATGAGGCTTCACTAGCATCGTAGTTGTAGTGCTATTAAATACTTCCCACAGTACTGCTTCTTTTACCAAGGTTGCCGCTACTTCAAGAACCTGCTTATATTTAATTGTTTACCTGCACGTTCCAACTTTGTGTCAGATTCTTTTCAGAAGGGGGATCCGGAGGAATTTCTTTGCAATACGCTTGCAATGGCATTATTTCTCTATTTTCATTGTAGAGGCCGGATGATTTCCTTTCTCTAGGATTCTCACTCTTTTTTGATATTATAAAAAAAAATTTATATGTTTGCTAGCATATACTTTTGCAAGTTTTGCTGTCAATTATTTAGTTATCTCTCTCTCGGTCATGCCTCAAAGTTAGGTTTTTCTATTTTATGGCTTTTTTTTACTAGGTGGTGAGCTGGATTTTGAAAGTTCTTAGCGACTGAATACTCTCTTTTGTTAAGTTGTGAAGCTTATTTCTCTACGGAAGAAAATAAAGAACACAAATTTTGCCGCGGAACATTAAAAGTGGTGTGTCAAATATTAGCAGGTTATTTCCATTAATTGCTTTTTTGGGGATTTTATTTTACTTTCAGCTGCGTTAATTTTTATTTATAAAGTGGGGTGCGGTGTTTATATTTTATTCAAGATAAATTGACTGTGATGTGGAAGATAATTCTTCTGCCATTTATATCTCTATGCATAGCAGTTTTACTTTGCATGTGATGGTTAGACATGAAGAATGTTTTCAAAAGGCAACAGGTTTTGCTAAATATTTATTTTCAAAGGATTATATCTAAATGATTGGTGGGAACTTTTACGTTTTCTCTCTCTATGTGATGTTTTCCAATGACGATCTGGGCCTTTTCTTTTTTCATCACTCATTTACTTGGAGTCTGTCAGATGTGATAATCCTGACTTTTGTGCTATGTTGTTAGGCAGGTTAGCAGGTAATTATTTCAATTTGCTTGCATGAATTTATTCTTTAATTTTTGCTATCAATGAATGCTCCAGCTTCTGAGTTTCATTTTTCCATTACAATAAGGAGGATCTACCTATGATTGCATATGATAAAGTTCCAAGAGGTCTAATGGAGAGTTCTAGAAAAGAAAGGGGTTAATAATGCTTATATTCAAATATTCAAGTAAAGAAGCATATGTATGTAGGATTTGTTACTTTTGTTCAAACACAAGTTGATTTGATAAAGTATTTTCCTATTTATGTTGGATTACATCAAAGATCAACCTTAGGTCCATATCTTTATGCGTTCGTCATGGATGTTCTCACTAGTTATTTGCAAAAGGTTGTACCCAGATGTATGTTTTTGGCTTATGATATTCTTTTTGTTGATAAGACTATAGAGGGAGTCGAAGGTAAATTAGAATTATAAAGGTCAATCTTAGAGTCTAAAGGTTTTCATTTGAGTATATCTAAAACTGAATATATGGAATGTAATTTTAGTAGTAATAGATTTAGTGGGGGGATTGTGACTTTGTGAAACTAAGTCATTAATAAGAGTACACGTTTTATATATCTTGGATCTATTATTCAGAGTAATGGTGAAATAGATGAGAATATTTTTAGTAGACTTCCAATTGGAAATGGTGAAATAGATGAGAATATTATTAGTAGACTTCCAATTGGATGGTTGAAATGGATGAATGCATCAGGCTTGTTGAGTGAGAAAATTATCCCCAAACTTAAGAGAAAAGTCTATAAGATGGTGGAGAGACCTTCGATGCTTTATAATGCAGAATGTTGGCCATTAAACGAGAAGCATAATATTAAGTTATGTGTTGCAGAGATGAGGGTGCTCAGGTGGATGAGTGGCTTTACTCTTAGAAGCATGATACAAAATGAGTATATTCATAAAAAGGTTGGAGTATCTCCAGTGGATGATAAGATTTGAGAGAGTCGCCTTAAATGGTAGTGGTAGACCTAAAATGTCTATTACATCATAAGTGCCTCTTTAAACTTTTTGTTTTGCACCAAGTTAGAGGGATTAGACCTCTTTCCCTCACCGAAATAATAATGATATTTCTTTTTTTAACATTTTATATTCGTGTAAAGGATCAAAATAATTTCTTGATTTTTTATGAAGGATTAAAATGACCCTCAACAATATAAATGATTATTTTGGTCCAAATTTTTAAAGAATCAAAATAGTTGTACGATGAGGACCATTTTTTAATGCTGCACTCAAATGTTCAAAACTTGTGAAACTCATATCTGTAACTGATACGTGCTATTTAATAAGAGTCATTGAGATATGCTTAAAAATTCTTTAGGATAACAATAAAGCTACCATGGGGTGGAGATAAGAGAGTTACTAAAATGGTTAGGATTTACTATTTATTGTGGCCAATATCTTTTTTAGTTTCTGCTGTCAATGAATGTTACAGCACATAGATAATACTCTGCAATACAAGGTCTTCCCGCATAAAAATGAAAGAGTTATGGGTGATATTCTTTTTTGTTTATGAAATCAGTTTCTGCATAAAGCCGTAACGCCAGAGACCTAAAGCTTGGATAGGCAACCTGTGCAGACTTCATGATTTTAGCTTTTTATGGTTGTAGATGAGGAACTTTTATTTGGTCCGGTGAACGTACGTTCCTCTACGTTCGGTCAAATACCGAGCAAATACCTAGAAATACCGAGCAAATCCCTAGCAATCCTGAGCAAATATTGAGTTGTATCGAGTTGTACCGTGTTGTACTGAGTTTTTTCTAGCAATATCGAGAAAATACCTAGCAATACCGAGCAAGTCCTGAGCAAATACTGAGTTGTACCGAGTTGTACTGAGTTTTTTCTAGCAATACCGAGCAAATCCTGAGTTGTACCTAGTTGTACCGAGTTTTTTCTAGCAATTCCGAGCAAATCTCTAGCAATACCGAGCAAATCTCTAGCAATGCCGAGCAAATCCTGAGCAAATACCAAGTTGTACCGAGTTGTAGAAAAACTCGGTACAACTCGGTATTTGCATGGTTTTGGTCTTCACAGAGCAGTATTTCTCGTTTTTGCAAAGCAATACCGAGCAAATACCGATCAATACCGAGAAAATCGCGAACATAGCATTCCTGGGTTCTGCTACGGGTCAAGTCGTCCGGCCGCGCGGTAAAGAGTAAGAGCACATGGCGACATGTTATTGGCGGCCGAACGTAGCTCTACGTCAGGTCAGAGCCTGACAGAGGACGTAATAATTCTTCGTAGATGAGAGATCAAAGTGGAAGCTTGTTCTCAACTTTTCCAAAGTCTTAGCAAATCAATTGTTCTCATGAAGCTCACCTTGATCTGTTAGTTGGTTGGCTTAAATGTCCAAAAAATAATTGTCTGACTGTAATCCTAGTTGTGGTCTGCATTCTTGCTAGCTAGCAATCCTCCATGCCCTGGAATTGCAGCAGGTGCACTTTTCCAATAATTTAAAAGTTTTTAACTAAAATTTTTTTTAAAAAGCAATAAGAAAGTTGTCTCAAATGAAGCCAGATTTGACCTAAATACAGCCAAATGGCCAAAAATGCAAAACTAAATCTCACGGTAAATCAAAGCTGTGGTTGACCAAAAATTCCCTCTTTTCGTGGTAAATCATGGATTTATGAAATCCTTTGGTTCGGCAGATTTACGGGATTTGGCCGAAGAAGCACATGAAAGGAAGAAAGTTACCTTCACAGAAAGCGAGCTCCTGTTGTTGCTTTTGATCAAAAAAGTGTCTTAACTTCCGATCCAACAAGAAGGGAATGTCGCTGAAGGAGCAAAGTGGAACAGCGACAAAGAAGAACTCGTGCAAAACTCTACATTCATGCGAACGAAGCTGAACCTTTAAAATAATATTTTATTAATATCCAGACCTATCTTTGCTTCCGGTGACCGGATGTAATAATTTGCCCTCTCATACATCGAGCATTAATGTCTAAACTTCAAAAGTGGAAAAGCTGCAGGGAGATTTACATTATCATTGGTTCGTGACTGGAGCGGTTCTGTTTTTGCTGTTCCTATCGGGTTCTTTTTGGTGTTTTGGTACTGCTGGACGGTGATGAGGCTATGCTTTCACCTGAACCGTGGATGGCTGGAGCTTTAAATTAGCAACCATGCTGCATTTCTCCTGATATCTGTTATTCTGTGATCTTGTCTGCTCTTTTATGCTCTTCAGGCCATATTCTTTTTTACCATTTGATGGCTATATTGCTCGGCAGCTGGGTTGATCTGATGCTGGATGATTACTTCAAGTTATGGTGGGAGCTTTGTTCGGTCTTCTGGGTCCAGAATGTTTTTCCCTTTCTTTGCTCTTTGGTTTAAATTTACTTGTCGTTGTGGTCTAACTGACCCGATATTGTTTTGGTTTTTATTTACAGCTCTGATATGTCCTTTTCTTTTTCTCTCTTTTGAGTTGTAATTGGGTCACCTTTTGTAACTTTTCATTATAGTTATGAAAATTGGTGCTGTCCCTTAATTTTCCCACACACACACACACAAAAAAAGATTGTTTGGGAACGGGATGCTAGCGAAGACTCCTATCTTACATTTAAAGCAAGTCTGTTAACTCCTGAAGTTCATTTTGTTCTACTAGTTGCCTCATTTTATATGAAATCCTATCAGTTGCCTCATTTTCACCGTGAAATATGATTGGGTGGGGTTGGGCTTACGTTCGTTGGCATGTGACCCTTCTTATTTTTGCTTTTTTCATCTTCTTATCCATTATCGGTTCTTGCTGCTTAGCTTTCCTACTTTTCTCTGGCTACTAGATGATGAACTACTTCTGGGAAGGCAGTGACTTACTGGTAACAATTGGCAATTTGGCCTTAGTTAATTCTTCCTCTGCTAGAGCAGAGAGGCATCAAGGATGGCATGAGGCTCCACTAACAACCTAGGTGTAGTGCTATTAAATACCTCCCGCAGTACTGCTTCTTTTACCGATGTTGCCGCTACTTCAAAACCTGCTTATATTTAATTGTTTATCTGCACGTTCCAACGCTGTGTCAGATTCTTTTCAGGAGGATCTGGAGGAATTTCTTTGCAAGTTGCTTGCAGTGATATTATTGCTCTATTTTCATTGTAGAGGCCGGATGATTTCCTTTCTTTAGGATTCTCACTCTTTTTTAATATATAAAAAAAAATTTATATGTTTGCGAGAATATACTTTTGCAAGTTTGGCTGTCAATTATTTAGTTATATCTCTCTCGGTCATGCCTAGGTTTTTCTATTTTATGGCTTTTTTAACTAGGTGGTGAGCAAGATTCTGAAAGTTCTTAGCTACTGAATACTCTTTTGTTAAGTTGTGAAGCTTATTTCTCTACAGAAGAAAATAGGGAACACGAATTTTTCCGTAGAACATTAAGTGTTATTTTCATTAATTGCTTTTTTGGGATTTTATTTTACTTTCAGCTGCGTTAATTTTTATATACAAAGAGGGGTGCTGTGTTTATATTTTATTCAAGACGATTTGGCTGTGATGTGGAAGATAATTCTACTGCCCTTTATATCTCTTTGCATAGCAGTTTTACTTTCCATGTGATGGTGAGACATGAGGAATGTGATAATCCTGAACTTTGTGCAATGTTGTTAGGCAGATTAGCAGGTAGTTATTTCAATTTGCGTGGATGAATTTATTCTTTAATTTCTGCTTTCAATGAGTGCTCCAGCTTCTGAGTTTCATTTTATCATTACAATAAGGAGGATCTACCTATGGTATTTATTGATTTAGAGAAAGCATATGAAAAAGTTCCAAGAGAAGTGCTATGGAGAGTTCTTGAGAAGAAAGGGTTAATAATGCTTATATTCAAGTAATTAAGGATATGCATGTTGGATTTGTTACTTGTGTTCAAACACAAGGTGATTTTACAAAGTATTTTCCTATTTCTGATGGATTACATCTAGGATTCACCTTAAGCTCATATATTTTTCCTTTCGTCATGGATGTTCTCTCTAGACATTTGCAAGAGGTTGTACCTTGATGTATGCTTTTTGCTGATGATATTCTTCTTGTTGATAAGACTAGAGAGGGAGTTGAAGGTAAACAAGAATTATGGAGGTCAATCTTAGAGTATAAAGATTTTCATTTGAGTATATCTAAAACCGAGTATATTGAGTGTAATTTTAGTAGTAATAGATTTATGCTTCATTTGGGACGGCTTTCTTTCTGCTTTAAGAAAGCCGTGCCAAACAAAACCTTAGTGGGGGGATTGTCACTTTGGGCGACCATGTCTTTAATAAAAGTACATGTTTTAGACATCTTGGGTCTTTTGTTCAGAGTGATGGTGAAATAGATGGGAATATTTTTAATATACTTCATGTTGGATGGTTGAATTGGAGGAATGCATCAGGCTTGTTGTGTGATGGAAAATTCCCTCTCAAACTTAAGAGAAAATTCTATAACATGGTGGTGAGACTTGCAATGCTTTATGGTGCAAAATGTTGGCCATTAAACGAGATGCATAATATTAAGTCATGGGTGATATTCTTTTTTGTTTATGAATTCAGTTTTCCTAGCCCTAGCCGTAATGCCAGAGACATAAAGCTTTAATAGGCAACCTGTGCAGACTTTATGATTTTAGCTTTTTATGGCTGTATCCGACAGATCAAAGTGGAAGCTTGTTCTCAACTTTTTCGAAGTATTAGCAAATCAATTGTTCTCATGGAGCTCATCTGTTGGTTGGCTTAAATATCCCAAAAATAATTGTCTGTGACTGTTATCCCACTTGTCGTCTGCATTCTTGCTAGCTGGCAATCCTCTGGAATTGCTGCAGGTGCACTTTTTCTAATACAATTTTTTTTATTTAAAAATTTTTTGAATTAAAAATAGTTTTTAAAAGCAGTAAGAAGTTGTCTCTCATGAAGCCTCAGGGGCTGGTTGGATGCAGGATTTAGGCCGGATTTGAAGCGGATTTAACCTAAATCCAGCCAAACGGCAAAATGCAAAACCAAATCTCACAGTAAATAAGAGTCATGGTTGACGGAAAATACCCTCTTTTCGTAGTAAATCCCGGATTTATGAAATCCTTTGGTTTGGCGGATTTACAGGATTTGGCAAATAAAGAGATACGGTGAAAGATATATACATGTCAATAGGTTTCATTATCCTCTAAATCATCTCTATTGCAGCTGTCAAAATTTTCCCGTGTCAAGATTCTGAAAAAAGCAACTGTTTATACTTTTTAGTCCTTAGATTAGCAAAACAGGTCCTCTTATGAACAGTCCTTATAGTTTGTATTACATGATATCAGCATCCTTGTAAAGTTTATGAATAGCAGCATTTTAATTTATGAACCACAAAGTACTTTTGTCTCCTTGAAAGTAGATTCATAATTTCTTAAATCTCATATCTTTTGTTCTTGCTTTTTTGGGCTGCTTTTTAGAATCAATTTCAAAATTTATCCCTATTCTCTGTTGTTACACCCATGCCCAAATGTAATTTTGGACAAATTAAAGGGATAAACCTCTTGTCTGTTCTGGTATTTTTTCTTACTTCACTTTCCACATTTTATTAAAGCTCTTACAAAACTTTTGTTCTTTGATTTTTTTTTTTGTTTTATAGTAAAACCTTTTTCAGAAATTATTTTGTGCGGATGCTGAACGCCGTCCCGATACCAATCAAAATGAGCCACGTCACTCCTTAGTCGGTACATGGGCTTGAATTTGCTCGGTACCGCGGCTCCGTACCGCTGACGGGGTTGCACTTGATTCGCCTCCGGACGTAGAGTTGCTTTCGGCGTCCACACAGAATAATTTCACTTTCATGTGCGCTATGAATTAAATTTTGCAATTGTAACAAGTCTAGCTTCTTTCCTTTGCAGTAACTTTTTGTTCTTGTAATTGTGTATCCAGCTTTTTCTGAATCTTTAGTTTTGGCGGCTTGGATTGGACAATTTGGATAAGGTTGAGCTTATGATTCTTGTTCAAGTTTGAACATTGCTCCCCATTCTTGTTTGAGTTTGAACATTGCTTTCTTTATTAGACGACTTATTTGTGCTTCATCTTTTGCCTCAAGTAATCACTAAATTTTGCATATTATTTTTATGGTAATATTTTCTTTGATCAAGCAGAACCAAGTGTCTAATTATAATGGGGTTGTTTCCTATGTTATATATACACTAGTGTCTCTTGGGAAGGGTTTCTTCTTAGCCTTGGGAGCTGCTATTAGATCTCCGTATAAAGCCAGCAGCTCGGTTTTAGTTAATACATATCCAGTTTCTCTTATATTGAATGGAGTTGCATAGGGAAAAAAAAGATGACATTTATGGATGAGTGGGAGAGAAAGAGGTAGAGAGAGGACATATTATCATATATTTTAAATTGAGAGGGTGATTTAGAGATGAAGTGTCTTTCACTTGACATGATAGTGATTCATGTTGGGAAGTTGTTAATGTTGGACTAATGCAGTGTCAGGCGACCATATATATAGAGGCGGAACCCCTTTGCTGTCGAGTGGGGCAATTTGCCCCCCCCCCTCAATTTTTTTTTCATTATACTCTTATTTAGATAATTTTTAGTCTTTATTACAAGTGTTTTTAGTTTTAGGTAATTGTCCATCCTAAAAATGTTAAAATACTATGGTCTTTAGGAAGCTGACCCCAATATTATTAAATACATAGTGTAGATGTGTTAATGTTAGGGAATGATGAATCAAATACAAATAGAAATAGTAAATCAAAATTTGTTCTAGGGGCGCTACCCTCGGAAACCCCCATAGGGGGCGGTGTCCCTTGACCCCGCTACCTGACCGGGCAGGGGGCGCTGCCCCCTTGGACCCCCGACATATATGCGAACAGTTACTTATACGTTTGCCCCCCCCTGAAAATTATGGTTGGTTCTGCCTCTGCATATATATAATGGAAAAAAGTTCATTTTTATGTATGCTGGTGCATTCAAGAATGAGAATTTTACTCTTAATAGGACACAATATAGTTAAAGGGTTTCACCCCACATAGTGGGAATAGGGGTTTTCGTTGTTGTTGCTTCTACTTGTTTATTCTTACAATTACTCACTATGAAGAGAAAAATGGAAATGCACCGAATCGTGATAATATTATGTGGGGTCGGCCAAACAAATCTTTTTTCTTCATTGTGTCTTGTTAATGGTCAAATTCTCATTTAAATCTAATAAAGAAAGGTAATTTCTAATATTTTCTAACCAAGTCATTTTAGGTGTACCTCTACCTTTTTTAACATAAGCCAAATATAGTACATCTACTCACCTAACCGGTTCGGAAGGCCTCCATTTTATGTGACAAAACCATCTAAGGTGACTATATGATCTTGTCTTCCATTGGAGCTACTCTTAACATTTTCATGTATACGCTCATTTCATATTCTGTCTCTAAAAGTAAAGCCACTCATCCAATTATTTTGATGTTCTGAATTTCTATAAAGTTTCTTCAATCAAGTTCCTTTCTTCAAAATTTTCAGTCTTTTGAACTTTCATAATGTTTCTTCACTCCGTGGAAGATGAATGCAACCGTCAAACCCTTCCGAACATCCATTACTTTTCAGCAAAATGGTTCGATTCTCAGTAAGATAACCGTTGAACCTTCTCTCTCTCTCTCTCTATCTCCATCTTATGTAATTGCTTAAACTTTTTCACATGTTTCTCCCAATTAGATCATTCGTGATTTGTATTTCATTTATGGATCTCTACTCTTTCAGCTTTAAAGGATCTTTACTCTTTTGGCTTCAAAGATTAGGTAATAAATTTTGAATACTAATTTATTTGTGAGAAATGAAATTTGCTTTAGAGGTATGCCAACTGAAATTTTCAATACTAATTTAGCTTTCGAATTTAGTATATTATGGAACTTCCCCGATAAATTAGTTTTGACAATTGAAATTTAATTGGATTTTGATTATATATTGCATGTCCCTTTGTAAATGAATTTCAATACTAAGTTAGCTATATTTGTGACTAATTTTATACGCTTTATTCTCTAGGGGTGGATGGAGTTGTTTAGAGGCATGCCAAACTGGATTATGGAGTTCAACGTTTTTTTTTAGATTTATCGATATTTGACTAATTTATCCTCTTCATATGTTATCATTAATTATATGGATAATACTAGACTAATATGCTTGCAGATGACATCTGGATAATAATAAAGGTATTTTTTTCTTTGTCACAGTTAATTTATTTACCAAATCATCATTTACATTATACAAAGATATTCCTTCTTCTTCGTTTAGTCTTCAGTCAACAACATTTTTTGCGTGCACCTCATTAGCTAAACCAACTTAAGAAAAATATGATGATTAATTATACAACGCAAATATTCTTGTCCACTTGTTTCTTTCATAGTGTAAATATTTAAATATTCATCGCTCTTAAATTCCATAGCTTTTTATGAATCATTTTTATTAAATTCATCATCTTGATTTCAACCATCATACGGTTTCGATTGATTCTCAAAATGCTAAACTTGAGTGAGTTGCATTAATCTAACATTATTATGTTGTCTTTCATGTACTGATTGAATCAATTATCATTATTGAGGATTTTCATTGCTTTCACTGACCAATTGATAAAGAGGGATCCAAGAGAAACATTGATTTTGTTGAGATCTTTGGAATAAGAATTGAGTAATATTTTTTTATGATGTTTCTCCTTATTCATCTAGTAAATATCGACACAAAATTCTAATTATTTTCTTGTGGATTATGATGATTACCCCTGTAATATAAGATCAGAGACAAACATCTCATGATATTCAGAAATGCTTGTTATTTTGTGCATGATTGTTAATTTTAGAAAATAACTTTTCCTTTTGGTAAGGTGATAGAATCATGTATTTACTATCATTTTCAAATCTTACAATATAGCTTCTATTAATATTCTATAACCATGATGTAACAAAGTCTTTCAATTTAGCTTATGCTATTCTAATCTTTTGAAATTTTGATATGATAATTAATAACCTAAGGTTATTTGTTGGGTAGTAACTATGAGAATTTCTTGAGGATCTTGTTGCATGATGCTAATCATTGTCATAATGTCTAATGATCATATATGTGATAGTATGGATCCATGGTATAAATCTGAAATGTTATGACAACATATAAGAATAAAGGATATGGCCAACGGAATTGAACGTCATAAATATGAATATTTTTTTATTAAGAAAAGAAAATGCTGAATTATATTTGTTTCTTGCTATTTAAACTAGAATCAAACATGTATCAGGTAGTTCCATGTTATCAAAATTTTAATTTATGTAATTGGGTCATAAGTAGAAATTCATTAATTTATCTACATGAAGAGTAGGTTTACCAATTATAATAGAATGAAATGGTTGCAGGTTGTCATACAAATAAATATATTGGGTTAGATTTGAAAGATTAACCTGTTCTAATTGTGGGAAACATGTAAATGTCACATCAGTGCTCTCTTTAAAATTATAACCTAAAGCATATACTTTGATGAAATTATGGAATATACTATTAATGTCCTTTAATATTTTCAACCGATTTTCACATCCTCGAACTGTCATAGGCACAGTTAAGTTAATTTGTGATTCTGTCTTATGGCTTTAGGCATGCATCAGTATAAAAATCTTATTCTGCAAGGTGAGTGGTGTTGATTATTTTATTTTTACATTCAAATAAAAATAAGAAAATGATCAAAATGGTAATTACTTGAAAATTATATTTAATGAATATTTAATTAAAAAAATGACTAAAATATCCTTACATTTAATATCATTAACTCCGATATTTGATGCTAAGATAAAAAGATTTCATTTTTAAGAGTTGAGGGACTAAATTGGTCCCATAAAAAAATTGAGGATCATTTTAGTCCCTCTCATAGATTTGAAGGGTCATTTTGATCCTTACCTCAAATAAAAATGGTCATGTCAATGCAGGCATTGAGCATTGTCTCAGTTTCTAATCTGTCCGTTGAGAAAGTGTTATGCTTTTCTCATTTTGTTGTGATGAATACATTTTTTGGCGTATTGATATTAAATAATTTGCAATCATTGATTTCTGCACTATTGATGAACATTTACATTGTTGGAGTAAATTACTTCTTTGACATAGAAATTATAAGGCTATAACATCAGGTTTGCGATTCTGTTTTGGTTATATTTAATTCTTTACCCATTTCTTACCATAATTAGTGACATTAACCTTTTCAGGATTTTTCAACATTCTACAAGTCTCTAGAAGACTCTGGTGCTTATCGAACCGTTAAGAATTCACATATATCCAAGCTCCATTCTAGCACAGGCAAGCAACCTTCCTTGCATTCTTATAAGCCGTTTCTTAATCCATAACGTTGTTTTTTATATTTAGGAAATTGGCATACATTAGAATGTAGATGTAATTTGAAGGCAGAACTTCTCTTCTCTTCTCTTTCCTTAAGGAATTGCCTTGCTGGGCTATTTACCCTGATTGTTATCTCCTTATTACCTTGTGCAGGTTACTGAGTTGAAGTCAAAGTTGGTTGGTTAAAATTGCTCCCAACAATTACCAGTTGAAAGATTTTGAAGAATGTATGGAAAATACTTTGCTTTCTTATGCTTTTTAAGTAACCTTTACTCTTTTTAGCTTCGTCAAAGAAATTGCCACGTGGGCCAGTGAGAGCAGCAATGAGCTACTATATTGGTTTTGGTATTCTTTAGCTACTCTCATATTTTACTTGTTGTACATACCAATAAGATTTTCTTACCCCTTCAGTTTACTGTGAATTAGATCATGTTCTAGGGGTAGTTAACTCCTGTGTTGGTGAGGATAGGCATGAGGAAAGATATCTGCAACATTTTATAATGATTTGAATTCGATCATCTATTTTATGAATTGAAGAAATTTTTTTATAATGAGGAGATGAGCTCTCACCAAGTTCTAATTTGTCAAACTCATCCATCAGAGCCTGTTTGTTGCATAATTTGTTATTGTAAATTTTCCGGGAACTAATTTGTCATCTTTGTGTTCTATTCAGAATTAATCATTATAAAAAAATGATTTTCAAGGAAAAAAAAAAAAGTTTGAAGGATTTAAAAGTATTTTTTATCATGTTGATTAAATATATATAATTGAAAAGTGGCTCAGTCTCTTGTTTGCAAACTAAGTTACTCTAAATCTCATCTTTAATTTCCTTGTAGGTTCAATTGTGTCTGTCTACATTCTAATTTTTATGTATGCTTGTGCATTGATTAATAAGAATTTAATTCTTAATATGATATAATGGGGGGCTAAAGTATTCAACCCCTTGTAGTGGGTTCAGGGCATGATGTTGTTGTTGTTGGTGCATTCTTGCATTTACTTGTTGTGAGAAGGAAAATGCGAACGGTACTAAATGGTTGTTGTATAATTAGAACTTCATTTTCATCATGAAATGCAATTCCTAATGATATGTTTTTTGGCTCTAGAAAAATGGGTCGAATTTATGAATCCCGTTTTACAATCGTAGGATTTGATTTTTCTTAAGTCAGATTGTAATTAACCAGACTTCTCTTAAGGATAGTGTTAGGGTTTAATTAGACTTAGCTTTATTTCTCAGGAGCGCAAGCACTTGTTAATTACCCCTCTTATTCTCTTATCATGTAAAATAGAACATTAAATTAAATGTGACAAATTATATGAAATTGCTAATGTTAAAAATTTAAGTCCTAACAAAGTTAGAGTGCATAATTAGTAATTATTAGTAAGAAAGATTATTTATTATCAACTCAATCAAATTTAACTTAATATATCATGACTTTAGGTCAAAGTGAGGACCTATAAATTTTTAATCACCAGCTTACAAATTATATAACGCAATTTTAAAATTTTAAGGAATAATTTTTGGTAATCTCAAACTATGTTCAAGAAAAAAAAAAAGCTCATTTATAAAATATTCTTATGAAACAATATTTTGTTACATATGAGAATACATCAATATCTAATAGAAACATTTGTTATACAATTTTAAGTTAATTTTAAAAAACATAAAATCCTAAAATATATATAATAGAAATGAAAATTATGCTTAGAAGCAAATTAAAAAGTATAAAACCATTGAGTGAAATTCTTTAATTATGGGTGGTGGAGCCGAGCATTTAAATACTCTTTTAATTTAAATTAATGAAGGAATTAAAAGACCTCAATTCATGCCTATTAAAAATATAAGGCTAAGATTGAAATCATTATAATATATTTAACAAAATGAATGACTAAGATTTAATATGGGAAGAATAAGAAGCTCTATTTACAATAATAATGTGGACAAGATAGATAAAAAAATAAATAAAGGGAGACGAAGTGACTCTTCTTGTGGTAGAATTATTTGAGGATGTATTTAATAATTTTATGCATTTAATAATAAAATTTTAATAGTTGAAATTACGGATGTGAAGTGTTCGTTCTTATGCATTTAATAAAAGGGTTAATTTATGAATATTTGTCTAATAGAGATTATAGAAAATCAATATACTATTTTAACACATTCATAAAGTACTTCCAATAAAAAACATATTTAATTTATATGAAAAATATATGATTTAAATTAAAGATGTAATTAACAAAATAATAGTTTATAATAAATTACATTATATATATTAAAACAAATGGGATTTTAAGTAACTACAATTAACAATCAAATAAATTGTTCATTTATGTATATAAAACTTCATAGCAAGTTTTTTTTTTTTTTAATTTATTTTGATATCATATTAGTTAAGACTAAAACCAACATTAGGGCTTTGTAATTTGCATACATAATAAAATGAAAAACAAACAAATGAAAATTTTTTGTCACTTGCAATTTAATAACATTGAAAATAACTAAAATCAAAATATAAAAATTAGTTCTATTTTCACATAAATAACAACTTGTAAATTCAATCTTGATCAAATTGTTAATCTAAGCTCTTGAAGTGATTTCCAAGGAAAGAAGCTTAGGATTTATTGTGATAGGATTTATTTTGCAACTCAAAACTTGTTTAATGCTCTACTTAGCATTGATGATATTATATAGATTATACCATGGGGAGATTTGGAGTGGGCTTGTAGATTTCCTAAGAAGAAATAGTCATTTTGATTAAGAAGGAAGGGAGTACTTTGATAGAATACTATCCAAGGGAGTACTTTGTGGTGTTATTTTCTTGAGAAGCAAAAGATGAATGTTGATGTGAAGAGGTGGAGTGCGTTGGTTTAGGTGTTGATGTCTCTAAAGTAGTATAGGGAGATGGTGCTTCAGAATGTGACAGGGAAGGTCAACTTGATCAACCTTTGGAGCCAATTTCACAATCTCAATTGTAAGTTTCTCAAAACCCTTTCAGTGATAGTTCATTACTACTTAATTAAATATTCGACGAGCTTCTGAATGAAATATCTTACTACCAATAGAAATATACTTAACTAATGCACTTCTATTATTCTTGTTGTAAAACTCAAACAAGGTATGAATACAATCGCAAGGAAGCAACAAATTGTAGAAATGGTATACGTATATCCCAAAAGAGGATGTATGATTGATAGTAAATTAAATTTGCAAGCTAACTTTTCCCCATTGCTTTGTCATTTTAGTTGTTAAATATAAATTGCACATATAATTTTCACACAATTTAAAACCGTGCTATTTTGGGCTAACTTTTATCCTTCCTAATGCGACAACATTACTTTAGCTAGACATTTGGTTAATGCATAATTTACTCCCATTGTGAATGAGCAAATCACCTATAACTATTTTTCACTTACCTATCTTTGAAGAGTACTAAATATCAAGCTCTCTGATATAATAATTTATAACCCATCATTTCTAATTTCTTCAAACATTCATCTGAACAATCTCTTTCTTTTAAATGACTTAATTATTACCCAATGCTAAAATAAATATAGCACGAGCAGAACAATAAACTACCATAATAGCCAACAAAAATAAATGATAAAAACAACTTATGTTATCATAAATAATTATTATATTATTATAGCTAATGTGGCCTAATAAACAAAGCCAACATAAATACCTTCGAATATGGAAAAATAATTATGTTATATAAATACTTATATATATAGTACATAATATAAATTTATATAAAAAAAATTAGTGTTACGGCGGGCATTTGTTTGGTGGCGCAACAAAACTAGGGTTACGGCGGGCGTAGTTTGCTGGCGCTCTGGTGAAGGGTGATGTGGGGCGGAAGGATTTTTTTTTCCTTGCCTTGCCAAGCTGGAGGAGGCGCAGAAATTTTAGGGCTGTAAAGGGGTCACGTAAGAATCAGCAATATCAAAGAAGGTCTTTTGGAGCGCAATGATTTTTCTAACATCTTTCTTCGTCGTTTATTGTTGGGATGCCCTGGAGGCGTTGTTGATGATTTCAGAGTATACTTTTCTCCATCATTGTCTATAATGTCGGAAAACCTCGTCTGTCTTGCCCAAATCCTTGCCCCTCAAAATTCAAGAAACGACGGTAGTCATGAAATTTTGACCGACGTTGCATAGGAAGTAACGACGGGAGCTCGCTCGCTGAGAGGTAGCGATCTTTCACCCCTTTTGCGTGCTTCTTCGTATTTATCCTTTATATCCGCGGATCTATCTGGATTTACTAAATCCAGGATTTAGGACAAACAAGTCTATAACGCGGTGAAGCGGAGCGTAGACTTACCTTTTAACTTTGCGTTTTTTTTTTGGCGTTTGGCAGGATTCATTAGTTCAATTCCTTCATCAGGCCATTAGAGGCAACTATTTTAGCCTTTTAATGGTTAGTTATTGTGGCATATTGGCATGGAGGCTCGCTTTCTACTATCCTTGTTTCCTTTTGTCTGCTTTTATCTGCATTGCCTATCAAAAGGCTTTTAAATACTAGCGGCAACTTTATATTCTCATAACGCTCATTATTTTTGGGGAGTAAAGCATTCTCACGCAGCTTACTTGGTCTTTTTGGTTGGGAGCTTTGGGTACCAACCAAGAAGTCTTTTGAGTTTAAGTCTTGTGAATGTGATGTGTGTATGAGTTTGCCTTAATTGGCCTAAATGTCCCCCAAGAAATAAGAGCATTATTCTCAATGTTATTATCTGAGGTTCTTTCTCCTCTTTATGAGTTCCATGCACAGCATGATGATGATGATTTATTGATCAGCCACTATACACGCATTGATATCCCTATGCTTCTTATTTTTGTGACATGGAATCTTTGGATGTCCTACAACTTATTAGGTCATGACAGCTGCCATTAAAACGGGGATGCATAAATAGCTATCAGAAGAAAGCTTCTCTACTTGCCTTATTTGATGAAATTTTCCTGTCATCTGACCCCTATCCTATTTTTGGTTTTTCATTCTTCTTCTTTACTTTTTGAATTTAGTCCGTTCTTTTGGGTTCATTATTCTCTCTGAAGTTCCAATGACATTCCCGTTTTGAGTAGTTGTAGATGTATATTTATAGCGGATCAGCATATGATATTGTTGTGGAAGAAGCATGACTCGTTTGGTTGATCCACTGAGTTCTTTTTTTGTGGTTGTTATTAAATTTTAATTGCCAGTGCTTATCTATTTTATTAAGTGTTTATGCTGTGATGCCTTGACTATTCAAATCTTCCATGGTTGAGTTGTCATATCTTTAATTGAGAATGATGAGGCATTAAAGATGATTTGATATCTGCAAGTAGCATATGCTTCCATTTTTTTTATTAGGGCTTGAGTTGAGAGGACAGCGTGAAAACTTTTTCTCTTTTTCTATGATTCAGTGCTGGAGGCATCTTTGGATGTCTGTTTATTGAAGTTCCATGCAACAGACATTGCTAATTCAGGAGGATTTGAATCTATTCAGCCTCCCCTTGCTCTCTCTCTCTCTCTCTCTCTCTCTCTATATATATATATATACATGCATGCATGCACATACATATATGTATGATATACTCCTTGCAATCAAATTGCCCTTAAGTTGAAAAATATTTGGATAGTGAGACATATTTTTACAATTAATGGCTGATAGTTGTAGTTGCCTTTTCGATGAAGATTGATATATCATAAAAAAATTATGTTGGCGGGCACGAATCTCGAGGCAAAATCAAGTTGAAAGCTTTCGAAATTAATTTCAGAACCATATGAACTCCGATCTTAGGATACTTATAGTCGAATTGAACTTCTCGAGAAGATGAACCCAACGACACCAAATTCTACTCAATCTGAGCCCAAATGGGTCCAAATCGAAGACTCAAAGCGTATTTGGAAGGTTTAAACCATAATTTGGATTACAAAACGAATTCCAAACGTGACATGCTTATAGTTGAATCGAGTGGCTTGACAAAACGAATCCCACGAGCCCAAGATTGCCGAATTCTGATATCATTAAGACATTCAAATGCTCAGTATGCGGTCCACAATGAAGTGCTCTAAAATTTTTTCATTTTTATGGGACATGCCACTCTTAAATATCTTGAACCATTATGGACAATGAGAAGGAATGTCTGAATCGTGAGGCATGTTTTTACAATTATTGGGTGATCATTATATTCAAAACTCAAGTTGTATTTTGTTTTCCTCAATAATTTGGTCGTTAATATTTCTCTTGGATTCTTATACTCATCTTGCTATGGCGAACTTCAAGGATGGCCTGAAAATTCTCAGGCAACCGATGTTATTATTTTCCTTATATCTGCTTGAGGTGTGAGTGTACTTCTAGAAAGCTGCATTTTTTGTGTTGGAATGAACGTCATATTGTCCTCTCTCTCTCTTTATATTCTAAAGGACTGCAGAAACCATGGTAGTTTGAGATGATCTGCATATATAATATAAAAAAATGCTCAGTATATATCGGCAACCCAAGTGATGCTACTTCTTATTCATAATTCAAGAGTCTCTATCTCGATTCTATTTGTTATGCATGTTGGAAAATTGAAATTGCCCTGATGGGGGATAATATTTTTCATTTACATTTGGTAATTTCAAGATTAGTGGCATTACACGACATGTGTGCTGTGATTGTCTGTTTTATGTATGAAAAGTTTTGAGGGCAATGATGATGATGATTTAAAATTTAGCCATCAACTGCACATGGAGGCTATGAGATGTTCCTATGTTTCCTATTATAGGGCTTGTCTGGATGGCCTGGAGCTTCTCAGGCAACCACATCTCCCATTAGCATGGCAATTAAAGTTTAGCAAAGTTTCTCTACTTATGTCAGGGATTCGTTGGCATGTGACCCTTCTTATTTTTGCTTTTTTCTTCTTCTTCTTCTTCTTATCCATTATTGGTTCTTGCTGCTTAGCTTTTGCTACTTTTCTCTGGCTACTAGATGATGAATTACTTCTGGGAAGGCAGTGAGTTACTGGTAACAATTGACAATTTGGCCTTAGTTAATTCTTCCTCTACTAGAGCTGAGAGGCATCAAGGATGGCATGAGGCTTGATATGTCTTCAAAAAATTATCTTGATCGAGCACGAATCTCGAGGCAAAATCAAGTAGGAAACTTCAAAAATTAAATCCGGGATCATTTGAACTCCGATTTCAGCAAACTTACAGTCGAATTGAGCATATCAAAAATACGAACCCAACGACACCAGTCCAAATCAAGGACCCAATGTTTTGTTGGAAGGTTTAAACCACAATTTGAATTACCAAACGGTTTCCAAACGTGACATACTTATAATCGAATCTATAAGATGTACATCAAGTTAAGGCCTTCCCCCAAGGAAGGGCCTCATTTGTAATCAACTGCAATACTAGTGGATTCATTCAAACTGGGCTAGACCCAGTGGTTTTTCCCCCTTTTCAGGGGTTTTCCATGTAAAAATTTTGGTGTCTCTATTGCACCCTCTCTTTTTATCTGATTGTGTGCCGGATCTTCGTACAAAGTTAAGACGTTAAACTTTATATTTTTCTACCGTCGCGAATACTCCAGGACGCAAGAAGGCTCCACTAAAAACCTAGTTGTAGTGCTATTAAATACTTCCCACAGTACTGTTTCTTTTACCATTGGTGCCGCTACTTCAAGAACTTGCTTATATTTAATTGTTTACCTGCACGTTCCAACTTTATGTCAGATTCTTTTCAGAAGGAGGATCTGGAGGAATTTCTTTGCAAGACGCTTTTAATCATATTATTGCTCTATTTTCATTGTAGAGGCCAGATAATTTCCTTTCTCTAGGTTTCTTACTCTTTTTAAATATATTAAAAAAAATTATATGCTTGCGATCATATACTTTTGCAAGTTTGACTGTCAATTATTTTGTTACATCTCTCTCGGTCATGCCTCAAAGTTAGGTTTTTCTATTTTATGGCTTTTTTTCCTAGGTGGTGAGCAAGATTATGAAAGTTCTTAGCTTCTGAATACTTTCTTTTGTTAGGTTGTGAAGCTTATTTCTCTACAGAAGAAAATAGGGAACTCAAATTTTGCCGCAGAACCTCAAGTGGTGTATCCAATATTAGCGGGTTATTTTCATTAATTGCTTCTTTGGGATTTTATTTTACTTTCAGCTGCGTTAATTTTTATTTATAAAGTGCGTTGCCGTGTTTATATTTTATTCAAGACAAATTGGCTGTGATGTGGAAGATAATTCTACTGCCCTTTATATATCTATGTGCATAGCAGTTTTACTTTCCATGTGGTGGTTAGACATGAAAAATTAGGGCTGCAAACGAACCGAGCTGAGCCGAGTATGTGAGTGTTCATTTAATATCAGCTTGTTCATGTTTGGTTCATGTTTGTTCGAGCTTTAGCATTTGTGTTCATGTTTGGTTCATTTAAATTAAGGAGTGTTCATGTTCGGTTCAAGTTCAGTTCATGTTCGTTCGTTTAGTTTTTATCGAGCTTGTTCGCGAACATATTTAACTAATTTTTTTAACTATCAAACAAACACGTTCATGAACATATCTATGAACAAACACATTTATAATAAAAGCAATTGTCTATATAACAAAGGTAATGATTATTTATATTTATTAATTCTATAGTCAAATATTAATTATTTTCATCGAGCTTATTCACGAGTTCAAACTCAAACTCGAATCGAGCTTAATGTCGAGCTTGTTGATGAACTTCAAATGATGTTGTTAGCGAACATAAATGAGCTGAACGCATTAGTGTTCAAGTTTTTTTATTTAAGAATCGAGTATTTAAAATATTGTTCAAGTTTGTTTGTTTAGTTAATTAAACGATCTCAAACGAGCTTTAATCGAACCGAACAACAAGTAGCTCGTCGAACGTTTGGTTCGCTTGCAGCCCTATGAAGAATGTTTTCAAAAGGCAACAGGTGCTGCTAAATATTTATTTTCAAAGGATTATATCTAAATGATTGGTGGGAACTTTTACGCTCTCTCTATGTGATGTTTTCCAATGACGATCTGAGCCTTTTCTTTTTTCATCACTCATTTCCTTGGAGTCTGTCAGATGTCATAATCCTGGCCTTAGTGCAATATTGTTTGGCAGGTTGGCAGGTAATTATTTCAATATGCTTGCATGAATTTATTCTTTAATTTCTGCTGTCAGTGAATGCTCCAGCTTCTGAGTTTCATTTTTTCATTACAGTAAGGATGATCTACCTATGGTATTTATTGATTTAGAGAAAGCATATTATAAAGTTCCAAGAGGAGGGCTAATGGAGAGTTCTAGAAAAGAAAGGGGTTAATAATGCTTATATTCAAGTAATTAAACATATGTATGTAGGATTTGTTACTTGTGTTCAAACACAAGTTGATTTGACAAAGTATTTTTCTTTCTCTGTTGGATTACATCAAGGATCAACCTTAAGCCCATATCTTTCTGCTTTCGTCATGGATGTTCTCACTAGACATTTGCAAAAGGTTGTACCATGTTGTATGCTTTTTGTTTTTGCTGATGATATTCTTTTTCTTGATAAGACTAAAAAGGGAGTCGAAGGTAAATTAGAATTATAGAGGTCAATCTTAGAGTCTATAAAGGTTTTCATTTGAGAATATTTAAAACTAAATATATAGAATGTAATTTTAGTAGGCAATAGATTTAGTGGGGAGTTTTGACTTTGGGCGACTAAGTCATTAATAAGAGTACACGTTTTAAATATCTCGGGTCTATTGTTCAGATTGATGGTGAAATAGATGATAATATTATTACTAGATTTCAAGTTGGATGGTTGAAATGGAGGAATGCATCAGGCTTGTTGTGTGAGAAAATTCTCCCTCAAACTTAAGAGAAAATTTTATAAGATGGTTGTGAGACCTGCAATGCTTTATAGTGCAGAATGTTGGCCATTAAACAAGAAAAATAATACTAAGTTATGTGTTGCAGAGATGAGGGTGGTCAGGTGGATGCTTGACTTTACTCTTAGAAACATGATACAAAATGAGTATATTCATGAAAAGGTTGGAGTAGCTTCAGTGGATGATAAGATTATAGAGAATCGCCTTAGATGATTTGGTCATATAAAATGACAGCCTTTCGATGACCCAGTGATAAGAGTAGATGTATTAGATTTGGCTTATGTTAAGAAAGGTTGAGGTAGACCTAAAATGTTTATGTCATAATAAAAGCCTCTTTAAGCTTTTTTTTTTTGCACCAAGTTAGAGGGATTAGACCTCTTTCCCTCACCGAAATATGAATGGTATTTCTTTTTTTAACATTTTATATTCATGAAAAGGATCAAAATAATTTATTGACACTTTATGAAGAATTAAAGTGATCCCCAACAATATTAAATGATTATTTTGGTTCCTCAATGTTTTAAAGAATCTAAATAGTTATATGATGGGGACCATTTTTAATTGCTGCACTAAAATGTTCCGAAGTTGTGAAACTCATATCTGTAACTGATAAGTGCTACTTAATAAGAGTGTCATTGAGATATACTTTAAAATTCTTTAGGATAACAATAAAGCTACCATGGTGTGGAGATAAGAGAGTTACTAAAATTGTTAGGATTTGCTATTTATTGTGGCCAATCTATTTTTTAGTTTCTGCTGTCAATGAATGTTACGGCATATAGATAATACTCTGCATTACAAGGTCTTGCCGCATAAAGGTGAAAGAGTTATGGGTGATATTCTTGCTTGTTTATGAAATCAGTTTTTCTCGCCCTAGCAGTAATGCCAGAGACTGCTTTAATAGGCAACCTGTGCAGGCTTCATGATTTTAGCTTTTTATGGCTGTAGCTGAGAGATCATAGTGGAAGCTTGTTCTCAACTTTTCTGAAGTCTTAGTAAATCAAATTTTCTCACGTAGCTCAGCTTATAGATCTGTTGGTTGGCTTAAATGTCCCAAAAATAATTCTGTGACTGTAATCCCAGTTGTGGTCTGCATTCTTGCTAGCTGGCAATCCTCCATGCCCTGGAATTGCGGCAGCTGCATTTTTCTAATACAATTTTTTAATTTAAAAATTTTTTGTTCAAAATTTTTGTTTTAAAAAGCAGGAAGAAAGTTGTCTCAAATGAAGCCTAAGGGTTGTTTGGATGCTAGATTTAGGCTGGATTTGACCTAAATACAGCCAAACAGCCAAAAATGCAAAACCAAATCTCATGGTAAATAAAAACTGTGGTTGACCAAAAATTCCCTCATTTCGTGGTAAATCCCAGATTTATGAAATCCTTTGGTTCGGCAGATTTATGGGATTTGGCTGAAGAAGCGTGCGAAAGGGAGAAAGTTACCTTCACAGCAAGCGAGCTTTTGTTGTTGCTTCCAATCAAAAAAGTATCGTAACTTCCGATCTAACAGGAAGGGAATGTCGTCGAAGGAGCAAAGTGGAACAGTGACAAAGAAGAACTCGTGCAAAACTCTTCACTCATGCAAAGAAACGTAGCTGAACGAAATAGAGATGGGAAAACTAAAACCTATGAGTTGTGCATTGAACTGCCAAACAATCTCTACTCAAGTCTGGTCTTGAGATTTACAACTTGATATCTTGAAGCGCACAATGAACTTTTCAAAAGGCATTCAAACATTTTATCTTTCAAAGAATTTTTAGGAATATGGCGAATGTTGATGACTGTTTTGGGGCCTGACCAGTGATCGTTCCCGTGCATTAGCTAGCTATCTCTTCTCTTGTGTACTTAATTTGGCAAGAAGGGAATGCTAGACTTTTCTTGAATGAATTTCAAACTCCTGACGAAACCTATTTTATCATACATCGAGCATTAATGTCTAAACTTCAAAAGTGGAAAAGCTGCAGGGAGTTTAATTTTTCCACACACACACAAAAGGAATTTTTACATACATTACACCTAAAACTATTGAAAATACATATTTAACACATAAAGTTCTATATTTATCAATATACCACATAAAATCCCATTGTCCTTCTATTCTACCACTCCATTGAAGTGATGAGATACTTGTATTCACTGTGAAAGGATGCCATTGATGGGAAAGACAGTCATTGATGGTGATTTTTGATGGAAGGTTTAAATGGAATGTTAGAATTGATTAAAAGAGGTGTTTTAGGTGGTAATTAGTAAATGTAGAAGTTTAGGTGTTAAAGATGTATTTTTAATAGTTTTAGATGTTATGTATGCAATAACCCCCCCAAAAAAGATTGTTTGGGATCGGGATGCTAGAGAAGACTCCTATCTTACATTTAAAGCAAGTCTATTATCTCCTGAAGTCCATTTTATTCTACCAGGTGCCTCATTTTATATGAAATCCTATCAGTTGCCTCATTTTCCCCGTGAAATACCATTGGGTGGGGTTGGGCTCACGCTCTCCCTCTGTTTGCCTCTTTTACTGATCTGCCCCTTGAGGTAACTACTTTAGCATTTTGATGGTTGGTTGATGTGACATTGGCGTGGAAGCCCGCTTTCTGCCTTTATCTGCTTTGCATATCAAAGGGCTTTTAAATACTAATGGCAACTTTATCTTCTCACAACGCTCTTTTTTTGAGGGGTGCTATTATCTGAAATTTTCTGTTTTTGTGATCTGAAATCTTTGGATGTTCTGCAGCTTATGAGGCAATGACAGCTGCTATTAAATTGTTGATTCATGCATGGCTGTCAGTATAGAGCTTTTCTACTTGCCTTGTTGGATTTTGCTGTCATCTGACCTCTATGCGTATTATTGGTCTCCGTTCTTTTTTAGTTTTGAAAAAATTTTCTGTCCTTTTTGGTTCTGAATGTTTCACAATGGCAGGATTGGATGCTTTAATCTCTCAAAGTTCCTATAACATTCCCGTTTTGATTAGTTGCTGATGTATATTTTAATTGGATCAGCATATGAGTTTGTAGTGGAAGAAGCATGACTCATTGGGTTGTTGCACTAAGTTTTTTTGTTGTTGTGGCTGCTATCAAATTTTAATTGTTGATGTCCTGATGCATTGCCTACTCGAATCTTTTGCTGTTGAGCTCTCCAATCTATAGTTGAGAATGAAGATGCATCAAAGATGACCTGATATCCACAAGCAACAGATGCTACCATTTGATAACAACCACAACAAAAAGAAAATATGCCAGATGAGTAGAGAATGTGTGTTGGTTATTTTTTTTTTTTCAGAATCAAGGTGATGCACAAGATTGTGCGAATATAGAGGAATTAAGTTAACGTATCATGCATTAAACTTATGTGAGAGAATAATTTAGTATTGTTTATGGTGTGATATTAATGCTTCGTAGATTGAAGCTATATATTTGTGGATTGGTTTGATGGAGAAGTATAGAGAGAATAAGGACGATCTACTTATGATATTAATTTAGAGTAAGCATATGATAAACTTGTAAGAGAAGTGCCTGGAGAGATCTAGAAAAGAAAATAGTTAGTAATGCTTATTGATATATCATAAAAAAATTATCTTGAACGGGCATGAATCTCAATGCAAATATGAGTTGGAGGCTTCAAAATTAAAATCATGACTATTCAAACTCCGATTTCAACAAGCTTATAGTTGAATTGAACATCTCAAGGAGACGAATCTAGCGACACCAAATTCGATACAATTGGTGCCCAAATGGGTCCAAATCAAATGACCAAAGCCTATTTGGAACTTGGAAGCTTCAGAACATTAATCGGATGACTAAATGATATCCAAATGTATTGTACTTATAGTCGAATTTAGCAAGTCAAATCCAACGAGCCCAAGATCGCCAAATGCTGACATTATTAAGACGCTCAGATGCTCGATAAACAATCCATGATCAAGGGAGTTAATATTGGCCGTCCATTGAAACTCTCCCAACTCAAATTTTCTAGCATGGAACACTTATATTTAAATTATTAAGGATATGTATACAAGAGTTTTAATATGTGCTCAAATACAAGGTTGTTTGATAAAGTATTTTTCTATTTTTGTTGGATTACATCAAGGATCAGCGTTAAGCCCATTTCTTTTTGTTTTAGTGATGGATGTTCTTGCTTCAATTTCATTTTCCGCAATAATGTTATCATATAGATATCTGTTGGTAGAAGTGTGCTGGTGATTGCCAACATGTGATTGATCTTATGCAACCCAGGTTTCTTTATACTCATTTTGCAAAGGCGAACATCAAGGATGGCTTGAAAATTCTCAGGCAAACGATGTTATGATTGTACCTATTTATGCTTGAGTTTGGCCTTTAGAAAGCTAATTATTTATTTATTTATTAGTGTTGGCATTCAATAGTCATATTTTACTCTTTCTCCTTCACTCTTGAAGCATGATGCAGTTGCTATGGTAATTTGAGATTTATTTGTTTATATATTAATGCGCAATCCGAGTGCACTACCTTTTCTTATGCATTACCTTAGAAATTAAAGAGCCTTAGTCTCCATTCTATTTTTTATGCATGTTGGTAAAGTGGAATCCAAATGTGCAAGAAAAGATTAAAAATAAGAAGATTTGTTATAAAAATTGGTTTAATTGTAAAATCTCTGATAATCGGGAAAGATATAAAGAAGCTCGTATGGAATCTAAGAAAGTAATATGCGATGCAAAGTCTTTAGCTTTTAATGATTTATATAATAGATTAGATACTAAGGAGGGAGAAATATATATGTATAAGTTAGCCAAACAAAGAGATATCAGTAGTAAGGATTTAGTTTAAGTGAAGTGTATTAAGGATGAAGATCAAATAAAGATATATGTATGATTTGGCATGTCTGAATGGCTTGCAGTTTCTTGGAAAGTACATCTTGCATTAGGATGGGAATTAAAGTGCAGAAAAGCTTCTCTACTCGTCTTATGTCATGGATTCATTGTCATCTAAGCCTTCTTGCTTTTGTTTCTTCTTCTTCTACTACTTATTCTTGCTCATTACTTAAGAGGCATGCCTCAGTCAGTTGTTACGCCTAGCTCCCTAATAATCTCTTCAATTCTTGCTTCTTAGCTTTGCTATGTTCTGATAGGAAATACTTGATTTCAAGTATTCCCTAATCACTTTAGCAACAAATCTCAAGGCGAGCTGCTGTCCACAGCAGGAAATCAGCCCAAAACAGTAGGAAAAATGAGGAAAACTGCTGGAGACTAGGAGAAAACACCGGTATTTTACTAGTAGATGATGAAAATAGCAAAGATACAATTTGTTCTTCGATTCGAGAGGAAGAACGTACTCTCCAAAGTCTCCGGCGAAGCCAAGAGCCCAAAACAAAACCTAGATCTCAAAGAGAAAACTCAAATTCAAGATGATCCTAATTTCCCCCCATCTCCCTAATTAAAGCAAAAGGAACGATACAAATTACATAAACACCCTCCTCATTCAAAAATTCCCTCCAACGAAACGCTCCAAAACCCCCTAGCCCGCCTCTTCTTCCGCCGATTCTGCGAACGGGTTCCGCCCGGCTTTGGACCGCCGGGCGTAGAACCGGACCGGTCCAGCTGGGACCGGTCCAAGCGTAACATTACCGCCCTCCCAAAGAATCACCTTGTCCTCAAGGTGAAAATCAGGAAACTGATGTTTCGTCCTCTCGTATGGTTCCCACGTGGCCTCATAGTCAGGAAGGTTCTTCCACTGGATCAACACTTCCTTAGTTTTATCTTCTTTTTGGCGAACACCCTTCAGCTCCAACGGTTCCATTATCACCTCTAAATCCTCTGTAAGTGTGGTCGGCAGCTCGGGAATGGTGATGTGATCACCAATGGCCTTTCTCAACTGTGAGACATGGAAAACCGGGTGTATAGTCGCCGATGGGGGTAATTTCAGTCGATATGCTACTGCCCCAATCTTTTCCATCACTTCATAAGGACCAAAGTACCTTGGAGCCAGCTTTTCATTCCTCCTGTTGGCGACTGTCTTCTGCCTGTATGGACGGAGCTTCAAGAACACCTTATCCCCGGCCTCAAACTGGATATCTTTCCTATGCCCATCTGCTTGCTTCTTCATGATTTGCTGCGCCCTCAGCAAATGCCTCTTTAACTCTTCTAGCACTCGGTCCCTCTCCTCCAAGTACTCTTCTACCGATGAAACAGGGGTACTACTGCTCCCAAAGTGTACCAAGTGTGGGGGATCCCGTCCATACAACACCTTGAATGGAGTCATTTGTGAAGCTGAGTGAAATGACGTGTTGTACCAGTACTCAGCCCAGGATAGCCACTTTGCCCATAGCTTTGGTGTTTCTGAAACAAAGCATCTTAGGTACGTCTCCAAGCTCCTGTTTACTACTTCCGTCTGGCCATCCGTCTGTGGGTGGTAGGCTGTGCTCCTCTTGAGCACTGTTCCCTGCAGTCTGAATAACTCCCTCCAAAAATGGCTGAGGAACACCTTGTCCCTATCTGATACGATCGCCTCTGGTACTCCGTGCAGTCTAATCACTTCCCTGATAAATGCTGAAGCTACTGTCACTGCAGTGTAGGGGTGTCGGAGTGGAATGAAGTGTGCATATTTGCTCAGCCGGTCCACTACTACCAGTATCACCGTGAACCCTTCTGACCTGGGTAAGCCATCGATGAAATCCATGGACACTTCCTCCCAAACTCTGTTTGGAAGTGCCAATGGTTGTAGTAAACCTCCTGGAGCCATGGCCATATATTTGTTCCTTTGGCAGACCTCACAACCCGCCACCATCTCCTCCACATCTTTATGCATCCCTTTCCAATAAAGTTCTGTCGCCAGCCTCCGGTATGTCTTCTGAACTCCTGAGTGACCTCCAACTGAGCTGCCATGAAACTCCTGCAACAGATGGGGAATGTGTATGGAAGTTCGTGGCATCACGAACCTCCCCTGATACAATAGTCTCCCCCCTTCCATGTAGTAACCAGGATGACTACTCCTGTCTTTCTCCAGATCCTCCCTGATCTTCCTCAGCTCCTCGTTCAGCATACTTTCTTCTTTGATGGCCCTCCAGTCTACTACCAATGGCACCGACACAACCAACTCCTGAATCTCCCCAACGCATCTGGATAAAGCATCGGCCGCCTTATTCTCCAAACCAGGCTTATATTGGATCTCAAAATCATAGCCTAATAGTTTGGACAACCACCTCTGATGCTCTTCGGTCACCATCCTTTGCTCTAACAAATACTTCAAGCTCCTCTGATCAGTCCGTACAATGAAGTGTCTTCCCAAGAGATACGGCCGCCACTTTTGGATTGCCAAAACAATGGCCATCAGCTCCCTTTCATATACTGACTTTAGTCTAGCTCTGGCTGAAAGCACTTGACTGAAGTACGCTACTGGCCTGTGATTCTGCATCAACACCGCCCCCAGCCCATAACCTGAGGCATCTGTCTCTACTACAAAAGCCTGATCAAAGTCTGGTAGAGCTAGAACAGGGACCGTCGTCATGGCCTCTTTCAACCTCTCGAATGCCTGGGTGGCCGCCTCTCCCCAACAAAAATTATCCTTCTTCAGCTGCTCAGTCAAAGGCCAGGCAATGGTACTATATCCCTTCACGAACTTTCTGTAGTATCTAGTCAATCCTAAGAACCCCCTTAACTCCTTTAGGTTCCTAGGCATGGGCCACTTCTGCATTGCTTCTATTTTATTCTGATCCGCTGCTACTCCTTCTTGGGACACCACGTGTCCCAAGTACTCTACACTGGTCTGGGCAAAGCTGCATTTCTTCAGGTTGGCTTGTAACCGGTGTTCCTGCAATACTCCCAAAACCACCTTCAAGTGTTCTAAGTGTTCCCCCTCAGTTTTGCTGTACACCAATATATCATCAAAAAATACAAGTACAAACTTCCTGAGGTACTCCCTGAAGACCCTGTTCATCAGAGACTGAAATGTAGCAGGAGCGTTAGTCAAACCAAAGGGCATTACCAGAAATTCATAATGCCCTTCATGTGTCCTGAAGGCTGTCTTTGGAACATCCGCCTCTTTCATTCTGATCTGGTGGTATCCGGATTTTAAGTCTAGCTTGGAAAACACCACTGCCCCAAATAATTCATCCAATAATTCATCAATCACTGGAATTGGGAACTTGTCTGGTACAGTGCCTTTATTCAGAGCCCTGTAATCCACACAGAATCTCCAACTCCCATCCTTCTTCTTGACCAGGAGGACTGGACTAGAGAAAGGGCTTACACTTGGCCTTATGATCCCTGCCTCCAACATTTCTCGGATCAGCCTCTCTATCTCATCCTTTTGGATCTGGGGGTAGCGGTAAGGACGAACGCTGATCGGTACCTCCCCTTCCTTCAAAATAATGGCGTGCTCCAGCTCCCTCTGAGGTGGCAAACCCTGTGGAGGTTGAAAGACCTCCCTGAACTGCTGTATGACCGGTTGCACTTCAAGAGGAATGTCTCCCTCTTCCCCCACACTGACTTTCTCCAATCGTTGCAGCTCCACCAAGTATCCACCCCCAACCTCCTGGATGGTTCGGATCATGGACCTGAGAGACACCCCCGTCCTAGACAGGCCGACATCTCCCTGTATCACCATTCTCCTTCCCCCCACTACCAGTTCCATCCTCAGTTCTCCCCAGTTCACCTTGGTCTCCCCCAAAGTCTGTAGCCACTTCATTCCCAAAATCACATCAGTACTTCCCAATTCTAAGGGAAGAAAATCCTCCCTCACCTGTATTTCCTGAATGGTCAACACCACTCCTCTACAAACTCCTCTCCCCATTTCTACCTTCCCCGTGCCCATCATCACCCCATAGCCTCCGGTATCCACTAATGCCATACCAAGTAACTCAACCAGCCGGGTGGAAATGAAATTGTGGGTTGCCCCACTATCTATCAGAACCACCACCTCGTGGTCAGCTATCACCCCTTTCACTTTCATAGTGTGACTCGAAGTGAATCCCACTACAGAGTTCAGAGAGACTTCTGCCACATCCAGGTGCAACTTCTCCTCCTCCTCCTCCACTTCTGACTTGCTCCCACCTTCCTCTTTGTCTTCCTCGTCTTCGCAAACAAGGAGAACCTGAAGAGTCCGGTCCTTGCACCTATGTCCCGGCATGTACTTCTCATCACATCTAAAGCACAATCCCTTGGCCCTCTTCTCCTGCATCTCCTTATCAGTAAGCTTTTTAAAATTTCCCCCAGGCCCTCCTCCTCCAGACCTCTCCTTTGGTGCTTCTCGTGTACCCCCGGTGCAGCTCCCTTGGATGCTAAAAACGTGGTTGTCATCCTGTGGGATCCCCCAGAGCTGCTGCCTCGAGTCCCCCTCTCCAGATGCTTCTGGTCCTCGACCAACTGTGCCAACTCCATAGCCTCCCCCAGGTCGTGTGGTCTCATCACTCTAACGGCGGCTCTGATTTCTGGTCTGAGCCCCTTCATGAAGTTCTCCTCAAGCACGGTATCAGAGAGACGATCCAACCTGCTAGCTAGGTACTCAAACCGGTCCCGGAACTCTGCTACTGTCCCTTCCTGTGTCAGTGCAAAGAACTGCTCGTAGAAATCCCCTCCGCTGCTGGTTCGGAAACGCTCTAGCAAGCAATCCTTGAACTCCCTCCAGCTTCGAATAGGTCGCCTCATGTCCCGCCACTGGTACCATGCCAGTGCCTTCCCTTCCAAACATAGTCCTGCCGCTGTCAGTTTCTCCTCCTCTGTCAATCCGTTGACTGCAAAATACCGTTCCACCTTGTAGATCCAGCCATGGCCATCTTCCCCCTCAAAGATGGGCATCTTCAACTTCCTCACCTTCGGATCCCTTCCGTTACCTCGGTACTCCCCATAACCTCCCATTCCTCGAAGATGAGGTGCTCCCCAAGTATCCCGGTCCTCCCTCCCACGTTGGTATCCGAGTCCATCGTCATAATCCCCTCTTCCCCTTTCAGAATCAGCACCTCGACGCTGAAATTCAGCACCTCGACGCTGATATTCTCCTCTTCTTTCGCCAAAATCTGCACTTCCCTCATATTCTCCCCTCCGGCCTTCAAAATCCACACCTCGACGCTGAAAATCAGCACCTCGACGCTGAAAATCAGCACCTCGACGCTGAAAATCTGCACCTCGACGGTCATTCCCCAGGCTCATCTCCTCTCTAGAAAGTGGCTCTAGAGGTGGCATGTCGTCATCTCCCTCAAGGATCTCCACAGCCGGATTCCTCCTCCCCCGAGGCGGGTTCGGATTTCCTCCTACGCCATGGTCGCCGACAGTCTCTCTTGCATCCGACGCCGTCGGATTAGTCTTCATCTCAAGTAATTTCTTCATCATCTCTTCCATGGCCGTGAATTTTCTTTCCAACCTTTCGTTGTTGGTGGTGATTTGATTTTGAAAATCAAAAAATCTTTCCTCCAAATCGGTTTTTAATTGACCGACTTCGCCTTCCAAGACATCCACCTTCTTTCCGGCCATTGTCCTTCTAACGGATCCAAAAAAAACTTCTTCCGGAGACAAGAAACTTGCTGAAATCTCAGAATTTCAGCCGCCGGTGGTCCCGGAACGATGCTCTGATACCAATTTGATAGGAAATACTTGATTTCAAGTATTCCCTAATCACTTTAGCAACAAATCTCAAGGCGAGCTGCTGTCCACAGCAGGAAATCAGCCCAAAACAGTAGGAAAAATGAGGAAAACTGCTGGAGACTAGGAGAAAACACCGGTATTTTACTAGTAGATGATGAAAATAGCAAAGATACAATTTGTTCTTCGATTCGAGAGGAAGAACGTACTCTCCAAAGTCTCCGGCGAAGCCAAGAGCCCAAAACAAAACCTAGATCTCAAAGAGAAAACTCAAATTCAAGATGATCCTAATTTCCCCCCATCTCCCTAATTAAAGCAAAAGGAACGATACAAATTACATAAACACCCTCCTCATTCAAAAATTCCCTCCAACGAAACGCTCCAAAACCCCCTAGCCCGCCTCTTCTTCCGCCGATTCTGCGAACGGGTTCCGCCCGGCTTTGGACCGCCGGGCGTAGAACCGGACCGGTCCAGCTGGGACCGGTCCAAGCGTAACATGTTCCTCTGGCTACAGGACGATGGATTTTGTTTGGAGAGGCGGTCACAATTATTATTGATAATTTGTCCATGATTGATTCTTCCTCTACTATAGCAATGAGGCATCATGGATGGTATGAAACTCCTCCAGCATGTTCGGGATGAGGAGTAAACACCACAATGACGGAACAAGCAAGAAAGTAAAAGCAGCGGAAAAATAAATGGTACTAGGATTTAATGTGGAAAAACTCAAAATAGAAAAAAAAAATCACGAAATCATGCCACATGAAGAAATCCATTATGACAATGGGAAGAAATAAGTAAAAATCTCTCCTCTCTCGCTTTCTTCTTGCTTCTCATCTCACATGCACAGGTCTTGTCTAACAATACAAAAATATAAGAGAAAGTCATGCAAATAACTCCAAGGGATGCAACCCTTTAGAAATACTAGAAAGAAAATAGTCTAGTCTGTCTCGCAGCGTTGCGGCGCTCAAGCTCATAGCGGTGTGACATTTCCACAGCGCTGCAACACCAGGGCGTTGTACGAAAAAAAAGAAGTTTGGGTTGGTAGTTTGGGCAAGGTTGTGGATCTTATAACTGTGTACCTAACTTTTTCTGAATCTTTATTTTTGGCAGCTTGGGTTAGATAGTTTGGGCATGGTTGAGCTGATCTTCTACAAGTTTGAACATTATTTTTATGGTAACATTCTCTTTGATCAAGCAAGGGTCTAATTATAATGAGTTTGCTTCCTATGTTATATATACACTAGTGGCTCCCGGGTAGGGTTTCTTCTTTTAGCCTTGGGAGAGCAGAGTAGTAAAAATATTGAGGGATAGAAAAGTTTCATGGAGTTGCTATTAGGTTTGCCTATAAAGCCATCTGCTCGATTTAAGTGAATACATATCTTCTTTCTCTTATATTGGATGGAGTTGCATAGGGAAAAAAAAAAAGCGGTGGCATTTATAGATGAGAGGGAGAGAAAGAGGTAGAGAGAGGACATGTTACCACTTATTTGAAATTTAGAGGGAAATTGAGATATGAAGGTTTCTTTTGAGATAGCTTTCTTTCTGCTTTTTAAAGTAATTTTTAGTAAAAAAAATAAAGTAAAATTTTTGTATTAGAAAACAGTTTTAAAAATTAATAAGAAAGCTATCCCAAACAATGCCGAAGTGTCTTTCACTTGATGTGATAGTGATTCATGTTTTTGTTGGTAACAAGGAACTGTTGGGTCCTGTTTTCGCAGCTATTTCTATGACGGTACTCTATGAGAGGGAAGTTAGTGTTGGACTCATGTTCTATTCTTAATGCAGTGCCAAAAGACCATTAATGCCTTTGTTGACAGTCACAATCTTCTCTCTCTCTCTCTCTCTCTCTCTCTCTCTATATATATATAATGGAAAGAAGGCTCAACTTAATTACGCTCATTCTCATCATTAATTTCCTTATAGGTTCAATTTTCTGTCTCCATTCTAATTTTTATGTTTGCTGGTGCATTTATAAATGAGAATTTGACTCTAATTAGTACAATGAAGTTGAAGGATTTGACCCAACGTAGCTGTTATTGCTGCTGTTGCATTCTGACAATTACTGGCTATGAGAAGGAAAAATGGAACTGCAATGAATGGGGAATATTTTTTTGATTTTTACATGGAAATTGTGTAATTTGAACTTTGTTTTCGTCATTAAATATAGTTCCTAGTGATATGGCAGTTATAAAGATTTGTGCCATAAACTTAACATGTACTAGTGTGTCATTATTTCTTCTAAATAAAAAGTTTGGAGGGCTATGATGATGATTTAGAAGCTAGCCAATGGTTTTAAATGGCTGTAATGGAATTTTCTTTGTTTCCTATGATATGGCATGTCTGGATGGCCAGGAGTTTCTCAGGCAACCACAATTGACATATGATGGTAATTCAAGCTTTGCAAAGCTTTTCTGCTTGTCCGATGCTGTGGATTCATTGTCATTTGCCTTATTCTTGTTTATTTCTTTTTCTTCTTTCCTTTTTTATATTGTGAACCAAGTTGTTGAGTTTTTTTTGGTGGATTTAGCACAAAAAAAAAAAAAAAAAAACCTATTGATGTAAACACTCCTATTTCATAGCTTTAAAAGTTCGAGAGTCCTATCTCCATTCTAATTTTAATGTGTTGGTGGAATGACAGACAGCCTTGCTATGAAAAAAAATAATTGAAATTTGGTTGAAGAATAAAATACTCCTGATTTATAGATAAATATTCTATTAGTAGCCTTGTTTCCTCCATGAAATACAATTGAGAAGGCCTAATCATTGAGCGATTATTGAAAATTAGTGCCACATTCATAAAATGTAAATAAAGTGTTATGGTTATCTCTTTTATGAGTTCAAAATTGTGAGGAAGATTATAATGGCGGTGATTTAGAAATAAGAGGGGTGTAAAGTGTTTCAAATGCACGAGTTTTAAAAATATTGTTGTTTAATCTGAACTAAAAAAAGAGGGATTTACCTAACTACCATTTTATATTATGTTATTTTCATATCTAACACCTAAATTTTTTAATATTTCATGTCTACCATCCATAGATTCTATATAAGTGCAAGGAATGTAATATTATAGTTTATAAGTTGGTATGTGGTGAAATATAGGATTGATATATTTGATTTTAGCATTTACCTCTGATTAGATTAAAAAACTTATAAACACTTTCTCTCTCCCCCTCTTGCTCTCTTGAGAGTCAGTGAGATATACTTACAAATGCTTTTGAATAACGAAAGCTTTCATAAGAGTTAACTAAAATTGTTAGAATTTTCTATTTATAGGCTTACCTATTTTTTGGTTTCTGCTGTCAGTGAATGCTACAGCATATTGTTAATTCTCTGCATTACAAGTTCTTTAGCTTTCTTAATGGATTCACTCTACAATATCTCACGTTGCTGGCATCTCTCTGTCTCTCTCTGCAAGCCCCCTCTCTCGCTCTCTTGCTCATTAGAATGCCACATTGTTCTTTTTTCATCAAGAATGGCCCGAAGCTTTAATGATTTGAAGGTGGTAGATATAATAAGTTTTGGGGATATTCTACTTTGTTTATTGATTCTGTTTACCTGTTCCTTGCTGTCTGGTCTGGAGGCTAATTAGAAGGTCCCATGTCATCCGGTATACAATGGTACCCATCATTGGTAGAAAAAAAATGACGTGGCGAGTTATGATTGGCCTCCGGATCGTCTGGTGTCCATAATAATTTTTCGCTGGTGGCTTATTTAATAGTGATTGAGGTCCTCTAATCAAGTCTTTGGATCTTTGTTGATGCACGATAAGTGTAGTTTAGCATTTTATTGCTACGTCTGGACTACGCACAGAATAATTTCTCCTTCTTGCCTCTTTGGTCTGAGTTGTGGCAGTAGTCTCTTGTAAGACGAAGCTTCTTCGCCTTCGTCGACTTCTGATGACATTAATGTGTTTAAATGCTGAATAAACATTCTATGATTAAAATAATCAATATAAGTTGTCTAATGGATTGTTCTATATTTTCTTTATACTTATGGACATGCCACACTTTTAAAAATCAGGAACCATTGTGGACAATGAGAAGCAATATCCAAATGTTGAGGTATATTTCTGCAACTAATGGCTGATAGTTATATTCAAAACTCAAAACTTGCTTGTTAGTTATATTTTGTATTCCGTAATCATCAAGATTTCTCTTGAAAGAATTGGGCTGGTGATTGATCAACAAGTGGCTTATCTTCTGCAACCCAGGTTTCTTGATACTCATTTTGCAATGGCGAACATCAAGGATGGCTTGAAAATTCTTAGGCATTCGATGTTATGGTTCTCCCTATTTATGCTCGAGGTGAGACTGTGAGGACTTTCAGAAAGCTGTTTTTTGTGTGTTGGAATTCAGTAGTTACATTGTCTTCTCTCTCTCTCTCTCTCTCTAAGCACTGTGCTGTATATATTATTGCAAAAAATGCTCAGCATGTCTTACTGGCAACCCAAGTGACGCTACCTCTTCTTGATCATTACCTCAGAAATTCAAGTGCTTCTGTCTCCATTCTATTTCTTATGCACGCTCGAAATTTGAAATTGCACTGATGGGGGTTAATATATTTCGTTTACTGATGGAAGGCCTATCAGTAGCTTCATCTCCACATGAAACACAATTGAAAAAGCCTAATTATATGGCATTTTTCAAGATCAGTGTTATACAAATAACATTTAGTAGTGTGCTATGATTATCTCTTTTATGAGTGAAAAGTTGTGAGAGCAATGATGGTGATGATTTATAATTTTTCTGTTGACTGCACATGGCGGCTCTGAAATGACCCTATGTTTCTGATACGACTTAGGTTTCACAAATTAGGGTTTGCCCTAATTTCCCCTCCAAGAGAGTGAACTTTCTCCACCAACACCAAATGAGAAATAATCACAAAAAGGATAGAGAAGAAAAATGAGAACCTTTGCATTCGCAAGCTAAGAGAAAACAAGATAAGTTTGTCCACTTCGAGAAGGACAAGATCTCCCAAAAGAAAACCCTAGAAAAGCACAAGAGAAGACTAGAGGAAGAAAAACTAGAAAGAGAGTACACTTTTCATAATGCCAAAACTAAACCCTAATAGCTCCCCTCATACCCTTTCAAAAAGATCCTCCCATCCCCAAAATACCCTCACTTAAGTGGGGGGTCCCTCCTTTGGTCCAGCCGGTTCACCGCCCCCCCTCTTCCGCCTGTAGACCCGCACGGGTCCAGGCGGGGCCGGTTCAACCGGCCCATCAATACCGCCCTCTAGGAGATCAACCTTGTCCTCAAGGTTGAAGTCTGGAAACTGCGCCTGCATGGTTTCGTATATCTCCCAAGTAGCCTCATGTGTCGGTAAGTCCTTCCACTCGATGAGAATCTCCCTTTTGCCTTGATCATTCTTCCTCACTTCCTTCACATGTAGTGGCTCTAGTAAGAATTGCATATCTTCTGTGAGGCCCTGGGGTATAGTAGGAATGACCACAGTATGATCCCCTATGCTCTTCTTCAATAGCGATGCATGGAATACAGGGTGAATGGAGGAATGAGGGGGCAACTTGAGACGGTAGGCCACCATCCCAACTTTCCTTTCGATCTCGAAAGGCCCATAGTATCGTGGAGAGAGCTTTTCACTCCTTCTGCTAGCTAAGGTCTTCTGCCTGTAAGGCCTTAGCTTCAAGTATACCATCTCTCCAACCTCAAATGTCACATCCTTGCGGTGAGCATCCGCCTTGGTCTTCATGATCTGTTGGGCCCGCAATAGGTGTTCCCTCAACTCTCCCAACACCCTATCCCTCTCCTCCAAGTATTGATCCACTAAATATACCGGGGTCGTCCCCTTCTGATAATTCACCAACGGTGGTGGATCTCTTCCATAAAGAATCTTGAAAGGTGTGAGCTGAGAGGCGGTATGGTAACAAGTGTTGTACCAATATTCTGCCCATGGCAACCATTTGACCCACTGCTTAGGCCTCTCCCCAACGAAGCATCTCAAGTAAGTTTCCACGCTCCGGTTCACCACCTCGGACTGTCCATCTGTCTGTGGGTGGTATGCTGTACTCCGCTTCAAGAATGTGCCCTGCATCTTGAAGATCTCTTTCCAAAATGAACTCAAGAAGACTTTGTCCCTATCCGAGACAATAGAAGTGGGGACCCCATGCAATCGAACCACCTCTCTGATGAAAGTAGATGCTACAGTAGGAGCTGAAAAAGAATGCCGTAGTGGAATGAAATGACTATACTTGCTCAGACGGTCAACTACCACCATGATAACCGTATATCCTTCCGACTTGGGTAACCCCTCAATGAAATCCATGGTGACTTCCTCCCAAATCTTGTTTGGAAGCACCAAGGGCTGCAGCAAACCACTAGGAGCACAAGCTTGATACTTGTTCCGTTGACAAATATCACATTTGCTCACCATGTCTTCGACATCTCCTCTTAACCCTTTCCAGAAGAATTCGGCTTTCACCCGCCGATAGGTCTTCTCCACTCCCGAATGTCCACCAATACGGCTATCGTGATACTCCCGTAGAAGAATGGGGACAAATGCTGAGTCACGGTGTAGTACTAACCTCCCTTTGTATAATAAAAGAGAGTTCTCTAGGTGATACCCTTTGAACCCCCCTTCTCCCTTCTGGATAGCCGCCCGGATTCTCTCTAACTCCTCGGTATGTTGATTTTCCTTTACCAGTTCACCCCAATCAACCAATCGTGGAACAGATAGTGCCATCAGCTGTGAGCACTCCACACGGGAAAGAGCATCTGCCGCCTTGTTTTGAGCTCCGGGCTTATACTGAATCTCAAACTCGTACCCCAAAAGTTTTGCTAGCCACCTCTGATGTTCCTCCGCCACCAATCTCTGCTCTAGTAAGTACTTGAGGCTCCTCTGATCAGTACGTACTATGAATCGTTGCCCCAATAAATAAGGCCGCCATTTTTGAATGGCTAACACAATGGCCATCAGTTCCCGCTCATAAACTGACTTCAACCTCGCTCTAGGTGCTAAGATCCTGCTGAAGAAAGCGATCGGCCTATGATTCTGCATGAGCACTGCTCCCAAGCCCACTCCTGAAGCGTCAGTCTCAACCACAAATTGCTGAGTGAAATCTGGAAGAGCCAAAACTGGGGCACTCGTCATGGCTTCCTTCAGAGCCTTCATGGCTTCCTCTGCTTTCTCTCCCCACTGGAAGTTGTCTTTCTTTAGCTGATCAGTCAAAGGGCCTGCAATGGAACCATAGCCCTTGATAAACCTCCTGTAGTAGCCAGTAAGTCCCAAAAATCCCCGTAGACCTTTAAGGGATTTTGGTGTAGGCCACTTCACCATGGCCTCTATCTTGGTGGGGTCAGCAGCTACCCCACTCTCTGAAATGATATGTCCCAGATACTCCACCTCCTTCTGAGCGAAAGAACATTTCTTGTGGTTGGCATATAACTGATGCTCCCTTAAGGTAGTGAGTACCACCCCAAGGTGGGTGAGATGGTCCTGCAGAGACTTGCTATACACCAAAATATCATCAAAAAAAACTAAAACAAACCTCCTCAAGTAGGGCTGGAAGACCTGATTCATCAGAGCTTGAAAGGTGGAGGGAGCGTTAGTGAGCCCGAATGGCATCACTAAAAACTCATAATGACCTTCGTGTGTCCGAAACGCCGTCTTCTGAATGTCTTCAGCCCTCACCCTAATCTGGTGATAACCAGATTTCAAGTCCAACTTGGAGAAGATGGTGGCTCCCCCAAGTTCATCCAAAAGCTCGTCAACTACAGGAATAGGAAACTTGTCCAGCACAGTTTCCTTGTTGAGGGCTCGGTAGTCTACACAGAATCTCCAACTACCATCTTTCTTCTTCACTAAGAGTACCGGGCTGGAAAATGGGCTCACACTGGGCTGGATCACCTGAGCCTCCAACATCTCTGCTACTAACCTCTCAATTTCTTCTTTCTGAGCATGGGGATATCTGTAGGGTCGCACACTGATGGGTGCCACCCCGGCCTTCAACACAATACTATGCTCTCTAGATCTGACAGGGGGTAGCCCTTTAGGCATCTGAAACACTGTGGAGTGTTGCTGTAGAAGATCCTGAACCACCTCCGATATGATTTCTGATTCCCCTTCGGTCTCCCCATCTACTTGTTGTAGCTCTATCAGATAGCCCTCTCCTTCATCTCTCAAAGTCCTGAAGATGGACTTTAAGGCCACTCTGGTTCTACATAAGCTGGGATCTCCCTGTAGTGTCACTCTCCTGCTTCCCTTTCCATACTCCATGTATAACTTCTTCCAGTTTACCTTCATCTCTCCCAAGGATTGGAGCCACTGCATCCCCAGTATCACGTCAGTGCTTCCCAAATCTAACAGTAGAAAATCCTGCACTATTTCCTCCCCTTGCAATGTAAGGGTCACTCCCTTACACTGCCCGCTACAGCGCTCCTTCTTCCCCGTGCCCAACATAACGCCGACACCTCTCCCTTGGGTCACCAGTAGCCCCACCCTATCCACCAATCTGCAAGCTATGAAGTTGTGAGTGGCTCCACTATCAATCAATACCATCACCTTGCAACCTGCAATCTCTCCTTCTAGCTTCATGGTGGAATGTGATGTCAATCCAGCTATGGAGTTGAGTGAAACCTCCACCATAGCCAAATGAGGATGCTCTTCCTCCTCGCCCTCCTCCTCAGTTGCTCCTGCATCCCCTTCCTCCTCCTCTGAATCCCCCACTAGGATCACATGTAGGGTCTTCTCCTTACACCTATGCCCCGGTGTAAACTTCTCATCACATCGATAGCAGAGGCCCTTGGCCCTTTTTTCCTTCAACTCTGAATCAGTCAACCTTTTGAACCCTCCTTGGTTCACTGCCGTAGTGGGTTTCTCTTTGGCTATCTCTCTAGGAGGAAGGATGGTCGTCGCCCTTGGGCCTCCAACCATGAGTGGTGGTCGGTAAGTGGGGTAAGACACCCCTGATCTCCTCGGTGGTTCCACCTTCAGCTTGTCCTCTACCAGCTGTGCCGTCTCCATGATCCTTACTAACCCATGTGGAGCCACTACTCTGATGGCTGCTCTGATGTGAGGCTTCAGCCCCTTCATGAAACTCCCCTCTAGAAGGTCATCCGGAATTCCTCTCAATCTGCCTGACAGTAGCTCAAAGTGCTCTCTATACTCTGCCACTGTGCCCTCCTGCACTAGAGCCACCAACTGCTCATAGTGTGTGCCCTCGCTGGACACCCTGAATCTGTGCAGTAGAAGGTCTTTGAACTCCTCCCAGCTTCTAACATGTTGTCTCCCTTCAAGCCATTGAAACCAGGCCAATGCCTTCCCCTCCAAACATACCGGGACTGCCATCAACTTCTCCTCTTCTGTGACACCATTCACTGCAAAGTAGCGCTCCACCCTGTAGATCCATCCATAAGCATCCTCCCCTTCAAAAATAGGGATCTTCAATTTCCTCATGCGGTTGTCAGCTCGGTGAAAAGTTCTCCCATCTCCCCAAGTCCCCTGAGTAAAGCCCTCCCCTTGTGGCCTTCCCCTTCTCTCCCCCAGGTAAGGATTTTGAGGCCCCCTCCATGGGGGTTCTCTTGGCTCTCCATAGCCCATGCCGTAGTCTTCCCTTCTTCCTCCTTCCCTTGGCCATTGCCCTTGTATGCCATCTTCGCTTTGATTTACTCCCTCTTCCCTAATTGGAAAATTAGGGTTAGGGTTTTGGTTCGTCACCGGAGATTTCCCTTTTTCCTTAGGGTTTGATGGGACAACTTGAGCTTCTAACAATTTCCGGATCATCTCTTCCATTCCTCCAAATCTTTCCTCCAAGGATGAAAATTTTCCCTCCATCGACGAAAGTTTCTCACCTACCTCCTCTTTCAATTGGCCCATCTCTCCCTCCAAAGCTTCTACTTTCTTTGACGCCATGCCTTCTAGGATCAAGAGCTCTGATACCAACTTGATACGACTTAGGTTTCACAAATTAGGGTTTGCCCTAATTTCCCCTCCAAGAGAGTGAACTTTTTCCACCAACACCAAATGAGAAATAATCACAAAAAGGATAGAGAAGAAAAATGAGAACCTTTGCATTCGCAAGCTAAGAGAAAACAAGATAAGTTTGTCCACTTCGAGAAGGACAAGATCTCCCAAAAGAAAACCCTAGAAAAGCACAAGAGAAGACTAGAGGAAGAAAAACTAGAAAGAGAGTACACTTTTCATAATGCCAAAACTAAACCCTAATAGCTCCCCTCATACCCTTTCAAAAAGATCCTCCCATCCCCAAAATACCCTCACTTAAGTGGGGGGTCCCTCCTTTGGTCCAGCCGGTTCACCGCCCCCCCCTCTTCCGCCTGTAGACCCGCACGGGTCCAGGCGGGGCCGGTTCAACCGGCCCATCAGTTTCCTATGATATGGCATGTTTGGATGGTCTAGAGCATCTTAGGCAACCACATCTCCCATTTGCTTGGGAATTAAAGAGTACCAAAACTTAGAATGCGAAACAAGCATGTACGTGAAAAGGTTAGAGTAACTTCAATGGCAAATAAGATAAAGAGAGAGTTGTCTTAGATTGTTTGATCAAATAAAATGCCGACCTTTCGATGATCCGGTTAGGAGAGTAGATCTGGCCTATGTTTTAAAAGAAGTAGACATAAAAAGACTTGGTTAGAAAGTTTTATAAGTTACTTTTGTTAGTTGATTTAAATGAGAATTTGAATTTTAATACGACACAATGGAGAAAAAAGATTCATGTTGCCTCCCCACATAGTTGGATAAAAGCTCGTTGTTGTTGTTGTTGTTGTTATTGTTGGGTTGGATAGTTGTGAGCTAATCTTGTACAAGTTTGAAGATTGCTCCCCATTCTTTTGTTAGGCAACTGATTTGCGCTGCATTATTTGCCTCAAGAAATTACTATGGGTTTGTAACATTTTCTTTCCTCAAGTAGAAGCAAGGGTTTAATTAAGGGGTATGTTTCCTATTTATCTTCTTAGCCTATGCTGACTTTAAGGAGGGATGGCCTTGGGAGACAAAAACAGTGAAAAAACAGCGAAAGACGGAAAAGTTCATACATCATGGATCCTGTACTATTAGTTCTGCCTATGAAGTTGGTTGCTCAGTTGAGAATGCTTATGCTCTATCTTTCTCTCATATTGAATGGAGTTGCATAGGGGGAAAAAAACCAGCATTTAAAGATGAGAGTGAGAGGTAGAGAGGAAAAATTATGATTGATATATCATACAAAATTAATCATGATTGGGCATGAATCTTGAGGCAAAATCAAGTTGGAAACTTCTGAAATTAAATATGGGACCATCCGAACTCTGATTTCAGCAAACTTATATTCGAATTGAACGTCTCGAAAAGGCGAACCCAACGACACCAAATTCGACTCAATATGAGCCCAAATGGGTCCAAATCAAAGACTCGAAGCGCATTTGTGAGGTTCAAACTATAAATTAGATGATCAATTGTTTTCCAAGTGTGACATTCTTATAGTCGAATCGAGTGGCTTGACGAGACAAATCCAACGAACCTAAGATCATTGAATTCTGGGATCATTAAGGCACTAAAATAGTAAAATACTTGAGAGGAAATGAAAGAAGAGGAGAGCAAGATAAATATGAGATCTTTCTTGCCACCAAGCACCGCCCGGACCACCGACCGACCACCAACTGTTGCCGAACTGTCGCTGGACTTACTCCTTGCAACCAATTGTGTCGTCGTATATTTGCAAGACTTACTAAGTAGCCTCGACCACCTCCCTCGTCCGTCGACTATGATTCTGCTGACCAAACGATCATGTCAATACTAATTCTTTCAATTCCCACCATGTAATGCACTCTATATGATGTATATTTGCTACATCAAGCCAAGACCTTCCTCCCAAGGAAGGGTCTCATTTGTAATCGACTGCAAACACTAGTGATTCATTCAAATTGGGCCAGGCCCTGTGGGTTTTCCCCCTTTCAAGGGTTTTCACAAAAACTTTAGTCTCTTATGAATACTGCACCATCTCTTTTATCTGATTGTGTGTTGGATTGTGGTATAAAGCTAAGATGTTAAACTTTGCATTTCTCTATCACTGCGAATATTCCAGGACGCAACAATGATATATTTGAAATTGTGATGGAGATTGTGGGAGATTAAGCACATGATCTGATAGTGATTTATGTTTTTGTCGGTAACAAAGAACTGTTTTTAATTTACATAAATGCAATACCAGAGGTAAGTAATTTTTTATTGTTCTCAAGTTCTATGTTTAATGCCTTGTTTGAAGATCCCTAATGAGTTTGTTAGTAACGCACACCCACTCTCTCTCAGGATTTAAAATTGTGTGGAAGATTATGATGTTGATAATGATTTAGAATTTAGCTTGGTTGTGCAGGATTGCTCGTTGCTGTGGAGTATCTCTATGTTTTTTATGGTACAACATGTATTCGATGCCTGAATATGAATTATTCATGAACAATGAATTTTTTTGACACTCTACGTGAAAGGGAATCTGAAGATCCACGTGAAGGCAGGTAACTCCTTTACTGTGGGGAATGTCTTAGTGGTAGTGCTGCTGGTCCCCAAGTATGCTTTCCTCCACACCCTTTGATTATATTGACAAGTCATCAAGGATGGCCTTTAGTAACAATTGATGCAGCCGTAAGCTATTTTTACCCACTTTTTTGGATGCTTGCTCTACTCTCTTTTACCTTTTATCTATCTTTAGCTTTGGGAATATCCAAGGGCTTTTGAACTCTTTCTCTACCCCTAGCTTTCTTTTGTATATATAATCGAGAATTGCCTTGATCGTGCTTTCTCAATCAGGAATTAATCCTTATGTATATTTGAATTGGAAACTTCAAAAATTAATTTTAGGACCATTTGAACTTTGACTTTGGAAAAGTTATAGCCACAATGTATGTCTCGAGTAGACAAATTCAATGACACGAAAAGTGGTCCTATCTGAGTCCGAGTGATCCTAGATCAAGCACTTGAAGTGTAATTGAAAACTTCTAGGCATTAATTAGATAACTAAAAGATCTTTAAATCTTGCATACTTATATTCAAATCAAGCGTCTCGACGAGAAATCCAACAATCCTCTCTTAATTTCGATAACATTGCTCTATGATTAAAATAATTAATACATGTTGTCTAATTGATTGTTCCAGAATTTCTCTATATTTATGAGACATGCTGCTTTTAAAAATCATGAACTATTGTAGACAATGAGCTGTAATATTTGAATGGTGAGGTGTATGTTAAACTCAGATAATTGGAGAGGGAAAATGCCTAATTTTATTGCATAAAGTTGTCTCTTTTTATAGATCTATACAAAATATCTTAATAAGGAAACAAATAATTACAGAATAATTTATGATTGTACTAGTATAATTCTTTCTAAATCAGCCACCAAAACATGGATGGAGATTGGTGGATCCAGGTGAGCCTTCCATGGATCTTCATGTTGGCCATGAGATCAAAAGGGTAGGGATGACTTGGATTGCGGGATGATATTTGACAATATATTTCTACAATTAATGACTGATAGTTATATTCAAAACTCAAAGCTTGTTTTCCTCAATAATGTGATCATCTATATTTCTCTTCAATCTCTCGAAAGAATTGGGTTGGTGATTTCCAACAAGTGACTGATCTTTTTCTACCCAAGTTTTTTATACTCATTTTTCAATGGTGAACTCAAAGATGGCCTGAAAATTCTTAGGCAAACGATGTTGCATAATTTTAATGTATGATACATTAACACAATTCTTCTATAATTTACACACTCGGGTGTATCGTTTTTATTCTTAAAAGTAAGAATCAATGCTCCTCCACTCATCTGACATCTTTTTAGCCCTCAAAATAATATTAAGAAGTTTAATAAGCCAAAAAATTTCTTGTTTTTTATGCCAAAATTGTTTCATGTGTACGTGGGAATTATATTTGCAATGAGAAGCAATATCTGAATGGTGAGGTATATTTCTACAATTAATGGCTGATAGTTATATTGAAAATTCGAAGCTTGCTTGTTAGTTAGTTGTATTTTGTTTTCCTCAATAATGTAATAATCGAGATATCTCTTGAATCTCTTGAAAGAATTAGGCTGGTGATTGCCAACGACTGACTGATCTTCTACTACCTAGGTTTCTCATACTCATTTTTCAATGTTGAACATCAAGGATGGCCTGATAATTCTCAGGCAACCGGTGTTGTATAATTTTAATGTATGATACTTTAATTTAATTCTACCATAATTCACACACTCTTGTGCATCATTTTTATTCTTAAAGTAAGAGCCAATACTCATCTGATATCATTTTAGTCTTCAAAATAATATTAAGAAGTTTAGTAAGCCAAAAAATTTCTTGATCTCCTAAGCATTTTTCACATTTCTATATCTGACAAATGACTGAAGTGTCATCTTTCGAAGATGACATATTTGAAAAGAAAAAAAAAATCTCAATTGGTTTGGCTATGTACAATTAATAGTTGAAAATGTGCAAATTAGACTAGTTGATAAAATTAGTGTTAGTGGATAGAATTGTTCAAAATGATTTATGATGAATATATATAAAACCTCAAATAATACTAAACAAGTATGAGAAATGAGGATTCATTATGTGGATCCCAAATAGTTATGATAAAGGCATATGGCTAATGATGATGTTGATGGGCAATATAATGACATGCTTAACAACCAGCCAGCAATTCCTCTTCCTCATGTGATTATGGTGTGGTGTACAAGTAAAGCTTAGATTTATTAGTGAACCGCTGCAGTGGTACTGCTTTTTCTAGATTTGTAATGTCATGAGTTTGGGAGTTCTTTCTCATTTCTTGTATGTTCTAATAATTTTTTTAAGGCCTTCAATTTTACCCTAGATTCTTTGCTTTCGGGAGCTTATGTGATCTCAGGTTCATGCTCTCATCTCTCAATTTTGATGCCAATTTTTGTGGGGTTTTATTAACTAACTTTTGATTTCATTCTCCCTCATCTCCTTTGACAAGATATATTTTTAATTCATTGTCTTATATGAAGGATATTTACCCACAAAATGTGGAATCTCTTTCTCTTCTATAACTCTAGGATATAGATACGCGCTCTTGAGTTACTTGCAAGTTTTGCAAGATTAGGCCTCATATTAACTGTCTTTGTTCCTGCTTTCTTTTTTTGTAAGAGTGCTCTCTTCTCAGAAAATGTGCATAGATTGAGAGTGCTTGACATTTTACCGGCTGTTGCTATTTTCTTGTAAAATCTTTATCTATCTGAATTTGATTTTTGGCAGAGCCTCTTATTTTAAAGAGGCTTATGTGTGGGTTTTGCTATATTGTTTTTCTGGTTTCATCATACTCTCAATTAGACGTGTAAACGAGTAGACTCGTGTTCAATGCTCCGTTCAAAATTGCTCAATATGAGGCTTGCCTTAAGGCCTGCCTCAGCGCAATTCCAGTAAAAAATGCCTCAAGGCTAACGCCTTGAGCTTTTTTTAATGAAGCTTATGCTTCATCTTGGATGAGGCGCGCCTCATCTCGCTGGCATGAGACGTACGCCTCACTCTATTTATATATATTTTTAATTTAAAACTTACCTAAATCTTATACAAAAGCCCCAAAAAAATCAAGCCTTCTTACATCCCCAAGTTGTGACAACTTTCTCTTGATTGCCTCGACCTCTAGCCCACAGACTTCACTGTAGCAACCACCTTTGTAGTTGTCGTAGAGGATCACTAGAAAGTGGCACGCCACCATCATCTCCTCTTAAAATTTTGGAGTATTATCTTTATGTTGATGACATAAATTTATGAAAGATGAAGATGACTAAAATAAATGAAGCAGCAGCAAATTGAGAGATATTGGACCCTACAGGAAAGAGGCCAATTTGTTATGACCATGACTCAACTAAAAATCACATTTGTAATGATATCAACGTTTTAAAAGGCGAAATCGGGAATCGAGGTGTTTTGGTTAAGCAAGGCGAGGCGTAAGCCTCGAGGCGGATCGAGGCGTAAGCCTCGGTACCGAGCATATACCGCTCGGTACTGAGTTGTACTGGCTTGGTACTGTGGGCTCCGAAAATTCAGCCCCGGATGAACAATATTTTGTGGGATTTCTGTACGAATTCGGCTGGATTCCTGGATCTTACGGGCAAAGTATGATTTTGAGCCTTTCTCTTCTTTTTTTTTTGGATATAGTATGCAGGTCAACAAAAGCCCCCCAACAAATGTGATTCACGTCTAGAGCGAATCACGTTTGTTGTATGCTGATTGACCCTGTGGATCTCTAGATATTTACTCTAGATGTCACACAAAGGATTTCATTTAGTGGATCTCCAAATTTTTTTTTGGATGTCACACTACGATTTTCCTTTAGTGGATCTCCCAAATTTTATTTGGATGTCACACTAAAACTTTCCTTCTCCATAGAGCTCTTAGATGTATTAATAGATGGTTGAGATGTTGATTTCTTATCCTATGCTTTGTGCTGCAGACATTGATGGAGGATTACCTGATTTGTCTTTGTTGACTTGTCAGGTGGTTTTTGTACCTTCGGCCCTATGCTTTTTGCTTTGACAGGCTTGTTGAAGGAGTAGATGCAGACGTCCTAAACCTTTTAGGTTCATATTAGGTCGGTGGCGAAAAGTCATCGGTCCAGAGTTTGTGCATAACGGACTTGTTGATGACGAAATCCTCTTAGTTCAGCCTAAGGCTTTTCATGAACATTGGGATAATTTTCTTCGGTCATTTGCTTTGTGCTTTAACGGACTTGTTGAAGAAAAATTCTTTCGATCCTCGCTTTGTGCTTTACGGATTTGTTGAATGATTTGTAGGTTCTGGATTCAGTTGATAGTACCGAACGTAGGTAGTATCTTGATCTTTAACCACTTGAGAAGACTTTAATCTGAATCACTTGAGTTCATCAGATTGGGAGAGCTAGAATTTGATAGCTCTTCGTCCTTTGGTTGCTGAGATGGGGGTTCCTCTACTACGGCCTTTCTTATGACTTGTTGAGTAGATGGAGCTGCCAGCGATCCGGCTATATTTGGGCGTGTTGGATTCGACCTTTTACACCCATCGGAACCTTAAGCTTCAGGTTGTTGGAAGACTTCGAGCTACTCTGGCTCAATTTGTTGAAGTGCATAATCACAAAAGTCTATTTCTTGACTTTTGAAATCTTGGTACACTCGAAGGAATGAAGTCACGAACTTTTAGAAAAATCACCCACATACATTTTGAAAAAGATTTTATTATATTCTTTAGCATGAAAGAATATTTGTATTGATAATTTTAAATATTTATTCGGGGATCTCGGCATACAGCGCCATGTCGACCCGAATAAATATTTAAATGCTCCTGTCTCATAGGGAGATTTTGGATAGGCTTGTATTTTGAAATTTTAAATATTTATTCGGGGATCTCGGCATGCGGCGCAATGTCGACCCGAATAAATATTTAAAATGACCCCAGTATGATGGAAGATTTTGAAATGCATTCTTACTATACAAGAGAATTTCAAAATATAAATATATGCATGTTTTGATAAATCTGCATATAAAATTTCGATCATTATAAAGTAAATTAAACATGAAATTTTTCATGTATGATACTTCTTTAAATGTTGGTCGTTGATAGGTGACATAGGCATACGTCTGTCTAGGTCGATCAACTGATATGCTCCTCCTTGATACACCTTCTTGATAACGAAGGGCCTTCCCAATTGAATACGAATTTGCAATCGATTTTTTCGATGTGGAATGATTGGTCTTCTCAGCACCAGGATCAATTCTCCTTCTTGAAATATTCGAGGACGCCCTATACGATTGAAGGATTTTGCCATTCTTCCTTGTTAGATTTTCAGGTTTTGTTGAGTTTGTAACCTGAGTTCATCAACTGCGTCGACCATCAATAATATTTTCATTAGGGGTTCTCGTTGCAACCCAGTTTTGATAAATTTCTTTAATGGTGGATCTCTAGGAGTACATACTAGATGTCACACCTTTTTTTGTATATATATTTTTTCTAGAGATATGAGTCTCTATATTTATTTTCACTTATATCGGGACCTCTCGGCAGTGGATTCTTGGATATGCTTCCAAGTGTCACACTCCAATACTCACCGTACATATCTTGATTCTTTCTTTTCCCTATCATCAAAATAGATGGTTGTTTTTCCTTCTATCGGGATCTTTCAGTGATGAATCATTGGACATAAGGATCAAATGTCACATCCCGATGTTCACCGTATACATATCTTTATTCTTTCTTTGTCTATCATCATAACATATGATAGCTTTTAGCTCTATCGGGACCTTTCAGTGATGGATTTTTGAACATAAGTACCAAATATCACATCATGATGTTCACCGTATAAAGCCCAATATCATCATTTTTTTACTACTACTATAGCATATAAGTGACTAGCCAGAGATGGAAAGAGAAATCATTCCCCATCGGAGTCGTCAGAAATCTGTGGGCTCCGAAAATTCGGCCCCGACCTCCCTGCCGCTTTTTTACCATGAGATGTGGGTCTCTATATTTATTTTTCTACTTTTCTTTTATGTCAGGACCTCTCGGCAATGGATTCTTGAATATACATCTAAGTGTCACACCCGATGCTCACCGTATATATCTTGATTATTTATTTATTTTACCATCATAATAGATGGTTGATTTACCTCTATCGGGATATTTTAGTGATGGATCTTTAGACATAAGGACAAAATGTCACATCCTGATGTTCACCGTATACATATTTATTCTTTCTTTGCTCTACCATCATAAAAGATGATAGCTTTTAGCTCTATCGGGACCTTTCAGTGATGGATCTTTGGACATAATGACCAAATGTCACATTCTGATGTTCATCATATAAAGCTCAATATTATCATTATATTTTTTTTTTGTTACTACTATAACACTGAGACAACTAGCCAAAGATGGAAAGAAAAATCAATCCCCAGTGGAGTCAGAAATCTGTGGGCTCGAAAATTCGGCCCCGGCCTCCGCCCGCTTTTCTTTTTATTCGGCGAGGGAGTTTTAACGGAATAAGTTCTGGGGTAAATTTTGGAAGGCAGATGGGTTTGTAGATAAGACACTACCCAGAGATTTCGCCCTCATTTTGCGAGGACTTTATGATTTGAGTTCTGGTTTCCTATAGGTGCAAGCCCCTATAGTTAATTCCCCCTCCCGATCACGAGAAAGAACTTTCGATTAAGGTTAGTCATCAATCAGATACGTAGAAATACGTGGTATCTGGCTTATAATAGCAGCATAAATTTAGGTGTTGGTAGAAATTGAATTTGAAAATTGGGTTTGGAAATTGGGAATTTGAGAGATTTGATATTTAAAACAGAAATTGCACCATCTTGCACTTAAAGCGGGTGGTGGGAGAATGGATGATGGACCCGATCAAGATCCCATGGTTCTGTCGTCCCGGGCCATCCTGGTCCCTGGTCTACTTAGTCAGAGGAGGTAGTCGACCCAACTTGACAGAAGGATCCTTGTCAGCAGCCATGAGTTGCTTCGTCCAAGGGGACCTTGTAGACTTGGGTTGGATGTTTGTCTAAGGGGACAAATTTAAATCCACCTTAGCTTACAGAGGGCTTTATGCCCTATCAATCATATCCTATTGATTCATATCTCAAGGATTTAACGCCACTAAGGAGCGTATTGGCTCTGGCCATAACCGCTATCTGTGGTGCCATTTGGCGGCAAAACCACTCGGTTCAGAGGGCCCCGGGTCATAACCGTTTACCTGTAGTGCCATTTGGCGGAGAAACTGCCGGTTAGTGGACACGTACCACGTTCTTAATGGCAAGAGATTGTTTGAGAATGGATCCTAGTGAAATTTTCGACTAGGCATTTGGCTCTTTGTGAGTTGAAGTAAACTTTAATTTGTTCGCCCCGGCAAATTGTTGCGAAGGGTGGATGAATTTTGCTTTAAGTTTTGATGGATTTATTTCAATTTTAAATATTTTTTTTTGATTTTTTGGGATTTTTGAGATTTTTGAAATTTTCTGGGACTGTGGGTGGAGCTTTGGATTTTTGGATTTTGAATAGACTTTTGGGAGTAATTTGAGAAATATTTGGGAATCCCTCCGGTTGAGATATTCGTTCAACACGGCCATCATCGGGGTGTTCGGGGTCATTTCTCTTTATGGATTAAACATTGTCAACTCTGTCGGGCTGTCGACTGAGGATCGTGTTTCGTATGTTTTATGCCCTTGAGAGTGAATTCTTCTGATTTTAGGCTTTGAAGGCTTAATATGAATGTGTATTAAAACAAATATTCTGGTCGCTACGACCACATATTTGCTTAATGGTTCGAACCCTGTCGACTCCTATTGATCCGTATAAAAGGATCAGGTTCGAACTTGAATTCACTTATTGACCCGCACAGCATCTCTAGACGTCACGTGTGTACCAATAACACGTTCGTCAGGGCCCATGCGGGTTTGGGGGCATTTTATAATTGAATCCTGTCCACTCCTTTTATCTGCTTAGGAGGATCGGGTTCAAATTTAATAACCCGCGCAGCATCACTAGACGTCACGTGTGTACCAATAACACGCTCACTGGGGCCCATGCGGGTTAAGATTGTATTTTCCCCTTTAGTGTACCTATGTGTATACAAATTATTGTGCACGTGTGGGGGTATTCTTGGAATAGACGCCTTCTGTCTGCTCAAGTCTAAGAAACACGCTCACTGGGGGTATTCTTGGAATAGACGCCTCAAGGGGACCTATCACACTTGTAGAGAACTTATCATAATTGTTTGCAGATCGATTTGATTGAATATGCTCCTAGTTGCTTCAATTCAATCATCCCACATTTTAGATCCTTCTACTGTGTATTTTTTATTTATTTATTGAAATCAAATTGTTGCTAATGATAGGGACACTATTGCATTTCTTTATGCTCACTTGTAAGATTGATGTAAGTGCGACACATCTTTCCTTGTGTGTGCTCTATATATGCTTATATATGCATTCACAACTATGTCATAAGACCTTCATTTGTATCCCAATTGGAATGATAATTCCGTTGGGATTCTGATTATCCCTCAATTCAAATTCATCATTTGAGTAAGTGTCGAAATACTTATTCATCGCATGATCCCTTGAGCTTGTTTCTTATGATTCATTCAAGTTAGAGCGCTTATGATTCATTCAAGTTCTTCTGTGTTTCAAGTTGAGTTCAAGCTCAAATGTAGTTCTTTAAGTCCCTGCTTGAGTTCAAAGTGTCAAGCTCTAGTCTAAGTACAAGTCATATGTCCCCTGTTGTCCTTGCAAGTTCAACTTCATATTCAAATTGTTCGAGTTATGATTTGAGTTTGAGTTCGCTCAAGTCAATTTGGTTCAATCAAGTTCATAAGTTCGCTGTAAACTTGTCCAAGTCTTTGTTCAAATTCAAAAGCCCAATGTGGTTCGAGCTCGATTCAAGTTTTACTTCAGGTCAATTTAAGCCTTCTTGCACATTTTTTTATTTGGGTTCATATGTTTATTAAGCCACTTGGATTTTGTTCAAAAGTCCAAATACAAGTCATTTGTCGTTCTTGCATGTCATTCGAGTACAATCCAATACAGGTCCCAAATTGTTCCAAGTTCTTGTCTGTATTTCAGACAAAATTTTGGTAGCCTCCCGGCGTCTCCCCCGTCTAGGGGAAAAAACCAAGAGGCCGCCTACCCGTCACGTCAACAAAGACGTGCACGATTGGTGTTTGTGAGACACCGCGACAGTTATTTTTTTGTTTTCTCTCACCACCACCAAAGACGTGCATGAGGTTTTAAAAAGCATTTTTTTGAAAAGCAAAATTTTTTTGATTTCTCTCCGCCCGGGTGTACTTATGAGCGACCCCGCCTCGCCGTAGGTGCTGCACCAGGGTCCCATCCCACCACGCGCACCAAAGGCGTGCTTAGGGCGGTTTTCCGGTTCGCCACGAACATTGAAGCAAGGTTTTGAGTTTAGAAAGATTCATACCTCCGCGGGGTCGTCGTGGATGACACATGGATCGAGGGGTCACTCGCTTACCTCGTCGTAGGTATCGCACCGGGGTCCCATCCCACCACGCGCACCAAAGGCGTGCTTGGGGCGGTTATCTGGTCCGACACGAACGTCGCGGTAAGAGAGGGAGGGGAGCACCTTTTTTTTAATAATTATAATTAATAAAAAGTCATAATTAATTAAGATAATTAATTATAAATAACTTTAACTAATTATAAATAATTAATATTAATTAATCTTTAATTTAAAAAATATTAATTAATCATAATTGATTAATATTAACTTTAATTAAGATTAATTATAATTAATTAAAAATTAATTAAAATTAATTATAATAATAATTTTTAAATTAAAATTAATTAATAATTATTATTAATTTTGATTAAAATTAATCAATATTAATTTTGATTAAAATTAATCAATATTAATTTTAATCAAAACTACACATGCTCTCTTTCTCTCCCTTTCGTGCTCGGCGGCTTCATTGGATTCGGCCGAAGCAGAGCGCATGAGAGGGAGAAAGTTACCTTCTCAGCTAGTGAGCTTTCGTCGTTGCTTCCGATTGGGCTGAAAGGAACGCCGGAGGAGAAGGTAGATAGGGAAGGAAACTCACGGCTAGGGCAAGAGGAGTTCGGTACAGGTCGAGCTTCCGGTTCGGAGGAATAGAGGAGGAGATCAACGTGGATCTTGAGCTGGAGGTTTGGCTTTGACAAGGTAAGAGCACAGTTAGGTTAGAGAGAAGTCTCTCTCTCTCTCTCTCATGGGATTTGGCCGTATGGAGCAAGGGGAGGATGTCGGGAGAGCAGAGAGGGAGTCGCTCGTGGGAGGTAGAGCGAATGGAAGAAGTGCCAGCCCTGAATGCTCTGTTTGGCTTGGTATTTAACGACGCTGAAGAGATGATATCGAGGCGCTGTAGAGTCGCGGGATACATGGGAAGCGATCGCGAACGGCGTCGAATCGGCGTAAATCTCGGCAGAATTCGAGGATCTAACGGGTAAGAGGCTTGTATACAGGATTTCTACTTTCAGTTTCTTCTCCCTTTTGTTCCTTTGGGCATTACATGAGGATCAACAGGTACCAAGCGTGTACCTAGTGGTACCGAGCATGTACCGCTCAGTACCGAGCATATATTTGCTCGGTACCGAGCATGTACTGAGCGGTACAAGCTACTCAATAATTATTATTAATACTATTAGTCAATTAATTTATGCACTAATTATACTATTAAGTATTAAATTAATTTGCTTAATTATTAATATTTAAATTATATTAATTAAGTTAATCAATAATAACTTAGCTGCGTCTAGGGTTTGCCTTTCATGTTCTCTTTTCGTCCTTGTTGTTCGGCTTCGTTGCTTCATAGGAGGTGTAGAGATTACACGCGTCGCTTCTTTGGCTCCTTTGTGTCTGTTCGACTGCGCTCCTTCGACGACTTTCCCTTCCTGTTCGCTGGCTTTGAAGGTAACTTTCTCCCTTTCGAGGCGTTGCCTCGATGCGCCTCGGCGCCTCAGGTATTGAGGCGTACGCCTCCGTGGAAAAAGGTGTAAGCCTCGCCCGGACGTTCGAGGCTTAAGCCTCAGTTCGCTCGACCTCCGCCTCGATTCGAGATCGAGGCGCGCCTCGAGGCGTCCGCCTCGAACGCCTTTTTAATCGTGGAATGATAGTATAGATGATTTCTGAATTGTTGTCAATTATTTTAGATTTCTTTAGGAATTAAACGTAGATGAGTAGACAACTAAGAATGAAAAAAATTAGAGCTGAACTTGATGTTATATGATACTTTTATGCAATTTATATATTTTATATTCTTTTGTTCCTGTAATATTTGGATTTTAATTCTATTTCACATAATTTATCACTTAACACTTCGCATCTTATACAATTTTTTGTTACATATGTATTTAAATTTGTTAATTCATATTTCAATAGAAAGTTAATGTGTCATCTTTTAATATATTATTTGGATATTATATAAAAAATCACTTTTAATTTCATTTTGATTTTACGCAATTTTTAGATTTTGAGACTTACGCCTCAAAATGTCTTAAGGCTTACGCCTCGCCTCACGAACGAAAAACGACTCAATTGAGCTGGCTAGAGCTCGACCTTCATTCTACAAGTTTGAGTTGGCTCACGTGCCTGCTTGTTTGTAATGAAAGAAAATGGTTATTATTTAAGCAATTATTATAAGAAAATGGTAAAATGAATGATAAATTAGATGAAAAAAACAAATAATAACTGTATATAAGAAACTAAGAGAAAATTTTTAAACATTTTAATAAACATTGTCCTTAAAATCATGAATGCTATTATAGTTTAAATATATTTTATATTAGTATATTTTAAACGAGTTTGCTCACAAGCTAATAAGGTGAGTCAGGGCTAGCTCAAGCTTTGACTTCTTTGCTTATCGAGCTCAGCTTGTAAGCCATTTATCGAGTTGAGGTCGAGCTAGCTCATGAGTCGGCTTGACTCACTTGCACACCTGCTCCCAATCGATCTTCAGCTACTCCTCGGATAGGCATGGACGGTTGGATGTCCGCATCACATCTCTATTGCAGCTGTCAAAATTTTCTATTTTAAGATTCTAATAAACGCCGTTGTTTGTACTTTTTAGTTTGTTCAATAGCAAACGAGGTCCTCTGATGAACTTTCTTAATAGTTTGTATTGCATGATGTGAGCATCCTTTTAAGTTGCAAGTAACAGTTTAGTTGATGAATCTTAAATCTCACATCTTTTGCCCTTTTTTGCTTTATGGAGCTGTCCGTTAGAATCAATTGTAAAAAATTTCGCTATTCTCTGTTGTTATACCCATGCCGTATTATAATTTCGGACAAATTAAAGGGGCAAGACCTCTTACCTTTTATAGTATATTTTCTCACTTCTTTCTATGTTTTTTTTTAAAGATCTTACAAAATCTTTTTTTTCTTTGATTTTTGTTGTTTTAAGCCAAAATCTTCTCATGTGTGCGTGGGAATTATATTTGTAATTGTAACAACTAACAAGTTAAGCTTCTTTCCTTTGCAGTAGCTTGTGGATCTTATAGCTGTGTATCCAAATTTTTACAATTAACGGTGAAGCATATTTTTACAATTGGCTGTTAGTTATATTCTAAACTCAAAACTTGCTTGTTTGTTGTATTTTGTTTTCCTCAATTATGTAATCATTGAGATTTCTGTTGGAAGAATTGTTCTGGTGATTGCCAACAAGTGACTTATCAAAATCTAGAACCATTGTGGACAATGAGAAGCAATATCTGATTGGTGAGGCGTATATTTACAATTAATGGCTGATAGTTATATTCTAAACTCAAAAATCACTTGTTGGGTGTATTTTGTTTTCCTCAATAATATGATCATTGAGATTTCTCTTAGCCGTTCTCTCTATTGTTACCAAAGTAACTGTAGAAGATCTATTATGCTATCTAATCAACATTTTTCATTTATTCGTTTGAAGTGATGCATCTGGTGCTGAATCTATTTTTCGCAAATCATTTTGAATAACTTCTATTCATGTCACTTTCGGGCCACATTTTGTACATTTTCAAATCACCTAAATACATTTTTAATTATGAATAAAGTAATGAGATATATCATAGATTGATGAATATGAAGATCTGGAGGTGGTGCTTAAAGGTAAAAAATTATATTTGAAGGATTTTGAGTGATATTCTACTTTTGTTTATCAAATCTGTTACCTTCGTCCTTGTTGTAATGTCAAGACATAAGGGTAGCCTCAAGAGGCAACCCGTGCAGCCAGCGTGATTTTATCTTTTTTATGGCTTTAGGTGAGAGATCACAGTGACTGTTTTTCTCAACTTTTCTTTGAAGTTTTAGCGATCATTCTTGTTCTCAACTGTCAGTGACTGAAATCCCATTTCTGATCTTGATTGCTGCAAGCCGGCAAGCCTCCTTGCACAGATTTTCTGCTGTTCATACCATTGATGGCGTGGAGACCTTTGTAGTTTTGTTAGTTAGCCTTTATGTTAGAACAGTGTAAATACCTTCATGCATTGTTAATATTTCCATTAGATTTTGGTATTACATCGAGAAGCTCAAGAATGTTGGTGTATATGCTTGGGCTTCACTCATTTACCAAGAGCTTCTTAATGATAGCAGGAGAGCTAGAAGAAAGATGATAGAGGACGAGATAATGGAAGGTGAAGTTATTTATAAAATTAGTTGTAGAACTGTTCTAATTCTTGAAAACTGTAATGAGTATTTTAGTTTTTTTTTTTTAGCTGTGACACCAACGGCTGTCTTCTGATGACCCGGTTAGAAAAGTAGAGGTATTAGATTTAACTTATGTTAAGAAAGGTTGAGGAGGACTTGGTTAGAAAATATTAGAAATGATCTTTCTTTATTAGATTTAAATGAGATTTGACTTTTAATATAACACAATCGAGAAAAAGGATTCATGTAGCTGACCCCACCTAGTGGGAAAAGGCTTGATGTTGTTGTTGTTGTAGCTGTTACACCAACAAATCTGCTTATAAAAGGTTGCCTCTTATTACATAAATAATTAAAACAGCAAAGCAAGAATTTTATCGTTACAAAAAAGAAGTGACAACCGTTTAAAAAAAAGAAATTGTGAAAAATGGTTCCATGTAGACTTATAACTTAAGCGTGTTCAGTTGCTGAGCGTGTGTTTTACTCGCTATGTTTTATGCTCTGCTCATGTTGCCTCTGGATCTGTGAGATTCTTGGCCTAGGATAGGCCGAGAGGGCAAGATGCAGCCCAGCATTACTGGCATGGGGAAGAGATGCCATGAAGGGATCTCCAAAAAGCTTGGCCGCTTGCTGACTGCTAATGTAAGAATCAGATCACTACTGCTATATTACTTAATTTCAATGAGTTTGCATCCCATATGATTTACGTAGTGCAGATTAAGGCTTCATTTGGGATAGTTTTCTTACTAAATAGTTTTGTAGTTCAAAATTTTTAATTTTTGTACTAAAAAGTTGTTTTAAGAAACAGTAAGAAAGCCGTCCCTAGCGTAACCTAAGCCTTTACCAGCTCCTCTACAGTGTGAGCTTCATCACCTTAACGACGTATTCTCGCAACTCCTTGCAGAGTTCTTGGAGGCCTTGCTCTGCATACAGGAGTATCATCTGATGCTACATTGAACGTGTAAGCGGCTAGATATGAGAGTGGTATGTTCTAGTTTCTATTTGATTCTAAGTTTTGTACACATGGATTGAGTTATAGAACAATCATGCCATGTTTTAATGCCTTTCCAGGCTCATATTAGAGTTACATATGTGGCTGCTAGGAAGTTAGCTGCTCGTAAAGCCTGGCAAAATCGGAGACGCTTCGTCGTAGTAATAATGCCAAGCAAGAGGAGGCGGAAGTGCGACTGTTACGGCCACACACTGCGAGTTCCCAGCCTCAAGACGGCATGGTCTGGCAAAATATCCTACTGGAACAAGTATGGCAAAAGACTGAGGCTCATAGAATTCCTGTAGCCGCTTCACAAGAAAAACCAAACAGGGAGAACAGATTTTATGATTTTTTATATTTATTTGTTTAGGGTTTTTTGCGTGTCTTTCATTTATTCGCTGTAAGTCAAAATAAGTGATCAAATATTGTTATTTTAAAGTTTGGTTATTTATGTAGTCATGGAAACTGTCAAAAGATTTCCAAAATAAGTAGAAGGCAAAGAGCTGAAATGCAAGTGTGAGAAATTTTGAAAAAAACTCTCGAGTTATACAACTTATTACATTAAAGGGCTGTTTGGTATCATTTAAGTAGGATTTCATAAATCTTATTTTGGAAATCCTGAGGGGCCTAAATTTTGAAAACTCCATTCATGATGAATTCCATTAAATTCTATGTTACTGTTTGGCTATAGAGCGGATTTAACGAGTCTATTCCCCGCAAGCCATTGTATTTCATAAATTTGACAAAAAATAGGATTTCAGAACAAAAAGGCGGAATTTTTTGCCTACAGCGGTTTTCATTTGCTTCATTTGCTGTGAGATTTGGTTTTGTATTTTAGGCTATTTGGCTGTATTTCGCTCACATCGCCTCAAATCCTCCTACCCAACAGCCCCTAAAGGTGTGTTCATCTTCCTTGCGTTATCATAGGGACCAGACTTTTGAGCATATTTAATCATAATATATAAACAAATGTTAATGTTGGTAATAAGCACTTAATTTTAATGATGGCTTAGATTTCATTTGGGACAATTAATTTGTCTTTTTAAAATATTTTGCACAAAAAAAATTGTTTAACAAACGAACTAAGCCTAACTAAAAAATCAATTAGCTTGACAAGATGTAGTACGCTGTAGGGTTGCAAACGAACAGAGTCGAAGTATGTGAGTGTTCATGTTTGTGTTCATTTAATATCAGTTTGTTCAAGTTCGGTTCATGTTTGTTCGAGCTTTTTTGTTTGTATTCATGTTTGGTTCATTTAAATTAATGAGTGTTCATATTCGGTTCATGTTCATTTCATGTTTGTTCGTTTAGTGCTTATCGAGCTTTAAACAAACAAACATGAACGAGATATAAACGAGCTCTACTTTTAGATGTTCATGAACTTAACAAACGAGTTTTATCGAGCTTCCTAACAAAGGATTACATCGAGTATATTTGCGAACATATCTAACGAATTTTTTTAACTATCGAACAAACACGTTTATTCACATATCTATGAACAAATAAATAAGTGATTGTCTATGTAACAATAATTATATCATTATATTATAATAAATATAAAATATTTATATTATTTATATTTAATAATTATATAATTAAATATTAATTATTTTTATTGAGCTTATTTATTTACAAGTTCAAAATCAAACTCGAATCGAGCTTAATTTCGAGCTAGTTCACGAACTTCAAATGATGTTGTTCGCGAACATAAATGAGTCAAACGCATTAGTGTTCAAGTTTGTTTATATAAGAATCGAGTATCTAAAATATTGTTCAAATTTGTTTGTTTAGTTAATTAAACGATCACAAATGAGTAGAGGGTTTGATTCGCTTGCAGCCCTAGTAAGCTGATAGAAAATACTCCTAAAGCTGACTAATAATGTGTAGGCAACTGCGAACTTCAAATTTATTACTTGATTTCTTCAAGTGCACAATGAACTTTTCAGAAGGCATTCAAACATAGCTATCTTTCAAAGATTGTTGAGAGCTGTCAAAAACGGGTCACGGGTCGGGTCCAACCCGAAATTGATCCGACACTGTTCAATCCGACCCGTTTTTGCAAACGGGTCGGTTTTCCAAACCCGAACCCGACCCGCTTCGGGTCCGGGTCAACCCGAACCCGACCCACTTCAGGTATATTTTATTAAATTTTTTTATTTAATTCAATTTATTTAAATCTAAATTAAATTACGGTAAGATTTACTTCAATTAATTTAAAATAAATCAAGATTAATTTAATTTGAGCAACAATGTTTATAATTTTTTGAAATATCATTTATTTATTTCATAAAAATCTTTTAAAATCCTATTAAATTAATTAAAAACAGGTCAAACCAGGTTGATTTCGGATTTCCGGATCAACCCGAACCCGACCAGGTTTTACAAACGGGTCGAAATCTCTAACCCGAACCCGAAATTTTTGGGTCGGGTTCGGGTCAGGTCAAATGTTGACAGCTCGCCAACAAAATTCGTGTAGATAGTATTTCTTTAGCACTAAAAAATATAAAAAGTTATGCGAGAAAGTAGTAAGCAGTTCAGAGGCGGTTGCAGACTTGCAATATGGTGCTAACGAAAATTTTGGACTCCACTACGCCACTTCCTCGTCTATCCCTTCACCCCCACTCCTCATATATAGAACCATCGCGACCTTACCCATATAACCAACTCCTCTAACGAAAGCAGAAGAACAAAAATGAAGACAAGTTCCAAGCTCCAAGCCTTCTTCTTCCTCTTGCATTTTCTCTTCATCTCTCACACCTGTAAGTCAAAAACTAAACTCCCATTTCCGATCTTCCAAGCAAAAGCTCACCTAAAACAACCTCTTCTCTCTTTCTCCATTTTCTTTTCCAGATGAAATCGAACTTGCAATTGTAAACATGTGCGACTATAGCGTCTGGCCCGGCACACTCGGCAGTGCAGGCAATATTTCTCCAAAGGATGGTGGATTTCATCTGGGCGTCGGTGAAGAGGTAGCCATTAACGTTCCTAATGGTTGGTCTGGAAGAATATGGGGAAGACAAGGTTGCTTCTTCGATGAACAAGGTCAAGGATTCTGCCAAACTGGTGACTGTGGTGGAAGGCTTTATTGCAAAGGAAATGGAGGAATGCCACCGGCCACATTGGTTGAAATGACCTTTGGAATTCCTCAGTATCAACTCCATTACTATGATGTTAGCTTGGTAGATGGTTTCAATCTTCCTGTAACAATGGCGCCAGTTGGTAGCGGGGTGGGATGTGGGGTTGCAGGGTGCAAGGTGAATTTGAATGCTTGTTGTCCTTCTAGATTTGAAGTGAAGGTTGGAGGAAAGATCGTTGGCTGCAAGAGCGCTTGCTTGGCTCTACAGACAGATAAGTATTGCTGCACAGGGGAGTATAGTTCACCAGGTACTTGCAAGCCTACTCTTTTCTCCTATATCTTCAAGTCATTATGTCCAGGAGCTTATAGCTTTGCTTATGATGATCCTACCAGTTTGAACAGGTGTAGGGCCTCTCGTTATGTAATTACATTTTGTCCTAAAACATAAGGGGTGCTGCTAGTGTTGCTATAGTTTTGCTTTAATTTTCTTTTTTTATTTTTAGGAGCAAATCACCTAAGCTTACTGATTAGTCTGTGCTTTCTCTGGAGGATAGTTTGTGTTTGGTTTGAGATATGATAGTCAAGGTTAATTTGATGCTTTTAAGAGAAAATTATATGTTTTTGTGTTATATTACTGCAACTTCTGGTCTTGGTGATTTCTACAGTTAAGAAGGAATTTATCCATTTTAATGGTTAAAAGGGACAGGATTCTGGATGATTTTGAAAGTCTGGTGATGTGGTGAAACAAGTACATGATTTCTTCTTTTTAATTTCTATAAAAATTTCTTAGAGAATGGAAGGCAAAATGATCTGCAAAGTGTGTGGCAATATAACTTCTTCAGTGAACATGTAAGATAAATAAGTTCTGCAAGAAATACTTTACTTGTACATGTGAAAAGAGCATTATAAAACACTTAGACTTGTAAAACTCTCACTAGTTCTTCAAGAAACATAATTCCTCTATAGATGGTTATAGACCAGAGCTAATTAAGCTTTAGAAACATCACAAAGGAAATAGTATCTAAAACTATTTAATTGCAGCATTTAACTAAAAATAAAGAAATGCAATGTTGCTTCTCCTATCTTTTAGATTAGTAAAGAAGCAAATTGGAGTTGAGCTTTGTATTCATAGTTGTCCAATTAAGCCATCATTTGGGATGGTTTTCTTACTGCTTCTTAAAGTAATTTTCTAGTCCAAAATTTTTAATTTTTAATTTTTATACTAGAAAGTTGTTTTAAGAAGCAGTAAGAAAGCCGTATCAAACGAAGCCTAAAACACTTATTTTTTTCATTTTTAGTTTACTATTTCTTCTTTTACTTATTTCCAACTCTTCTTGAAGTGATTATTGAAAGGGTCTAGAGACATCATTATTTTTGTCTACGGGGGATTTATATACATACCACACAAGTAAATGTATGAGGTATTCTGTTTCATCTTCTATGTATAATCAAAAGATACATCATGATAAGAAATCACAATTGTCATCCAATATCTGCCTACTAATTCAAGGTTGGTAATCAGAAGAGATTTTTTTAATTAACATTGTCAAAATTTATTAAAAATTTAAGGTTGTAAGTGTGTATTTATTATTTTAACTTTGTACAAAAATCAACATGTAAAATTAAAAATTGTGAGAGGCAAGAAAAAATTTTAAGTGAAAGTTAAAGAAAGGAAAAATCAATTGAAGAAGATGAGATTATACAAAATTGAGTACCATTTTCTAATTCTCATTGTAAGGATTATATAGATTTGTTATTTACAAGCAGACATTTAAAATCTAACGGTGGAGTTATATGTTAATATTCAAATGACAAAAGTGAAATAACAGAAGTTTGGGTATGGTGACTACAATTGTTGATTGTGGTTGGCAGCGGTGAACACCGAGAATCTATAGATTTCCTTAGCTCTCCTAACTCTCAAACCTCCTCCTTAAGGGCTTATTTATAGCTTTTTTTAAAAAGGAGCATTTTAATAAGTTGGTCATAATCCAAAATACGCTATCATACTATTCATATTGATTCTCTAAATTATAGATAGTTTATGAAATCTTTAACTACCTTAATGGTGTCAAATTGAAAAATCTTGAGCTCGTTAGATTTATCTCACTAAGCCGCTTGATTTGATAATAAGCGTTGCAATATATAAAGACTATTTGGTCTCTCAATTAATGTGGGAAACTTTTAAATATGTATCACGTGCGTAATTGAAGTTCATTTGGAGTCAAATCAGATCATTTGTGATGTGGATGAATTTGCCTTATCAAGATATTCAATTATAATATCAACTCAATTCCAGAAGTATATTGAAATCGAATTTCTGATGATCATGAATTCAACAACTATGAAAGCTTTGTTGTTTGAACCTTACTCAAGTAGTGAAGCAATATTGAAGTTTCGAAGAAAGGTCATTTATTGTGCACATAACATTGGCGAGCTTCACATTGATATTGACTTAAAATTTTTTTATTTCAATCAATTGTCATAATTGATATGAGCTCCCAATTGACAAAATTGATGTTATTATGTTACTTATTGATGGAGATTCGACATCATCGAATTATTTCGTGCCAACAAAAGTTGTTTGTCAGAATTGATCACTAGAAGTTTCTCCACAAAAATCATTTGAATAGTTAATGAATAGAATCATTCGACCATTTAACGTTGATTTTGTTTAATTTTTTTATGTATCATTTTCCCATTAATGTTTGATTTATGGTGATATCAACTAATAATGAGGAAGTTATAATGTCAATTCATGATGTATTTTCTACTTGTTAATACTTCACTGCGGCAACTCACGAAAATCATGCTGCTCCTTTTGATCTATAGTTTGGAGTTTTGGCTATCAATCAAGAGGTCTTGAATTTGTAACTTACATATGTAATGTGCGCATAAGTTTGCCTTAATCTCCTCGAAAGTCCCCAAAAATCCTACAAAAACTAGCATAACTTATAGTACGCACTTCAACTTAATTACTCTTGTCAATTTGCTTTGGATAAATATTTCTCTCTTTTTCATGCATAAATGATACATTCATGAACTCATTATATAAATTCAATACAAGTGTGCCTTCTATGAATCTGTGCTACTGATACGGTATCTCAATTAAACCTAATTCATCACCTTTGAATCACCTTTTTTTATTCCTAACCTGGATCATCAACGTGCATGATGTGACGCTCAAAATCTAATTTGGAAGAAATATTTTTTTATCTTTTAATTTACATAACTAGATCAACCTAATTTTTTTATCAATATAAATACTAAAAAAAATAAAACTATCAATCAAAACATCAATATATACATCTGTATTCATTTACATAAAAAATGTATACACTATTCAGAATATATACAATCATATCATAACTACTCTGTCCTAAGTATAACAGAATAATCAAAATAACAAAAACTTGAACCTAAAGGATCTTGATCAAACTAGCACTCCTGCTCCCTTATCCTGACATAAAATTATTGAATCACATATAACGAGCTAAAAAACCTAACAAGTAACCAAATACTACTACTGAACTCAACGCAAGACACAAGGGCAATATGCATGTTAGTAGTCAAATCATAACATTATATTCACATGATCATGAATCAATACAGAAATAATAAAGTCACATGCAATAGCAATAAAATCTATAAATAATAAAACAGTGCTATATGGAAGCTAGTAAAATAATACAGTGGAAAAATCAGTAAACTAGTGCAGGTGTCTAATCAATAAAGTAGTTATCATATCAGTACTATTAAAGTGATAAAACCAAAGCATTTGTAAAGAACTATTTAACTTAGATTAATATAGTAAAATCCTATACCTATTTATACATGATATCTAATATGTCACATGCTTAGTATATTCGGTATCAGTATAATGAATCAATAATATCAAACAGTATTAAAATCTATATCGGTAATATTAAAAGTCTAGTGGCAGGAGCAATAAAATAATGCATTAATCGTAAATATGTACAGTAATAAGAACAATACAATTGTGATGCCCTAGAATCTAATTTGGAAGAATTACTCTTTTTTCTTTTAATAAACAACGACTAAAGTTATCTAATATTAAATATCAGTAATAAACAACAAAATATATTCTATAATTTAAAACGTAAATATATACATCTATATTCAATCCTAAAAATCATATTCAATGCTTATAATCTATACAATCATCACATATCTATCATATCATGAGTACAAAAAATGGTTAAAATAAAAAGAACTTGAACTTGAAGGAATCCTGAGAAGCCTTACACTCCTCCCATGCCCTAACCTAAAATAATTTAACCACATATGGTTTGCTAATTGTTTCAACTATCTTCCAAATAATTCTAAAATGCACACAAACAAAGAACAATATGCTATATAATCACCAAATACAGCGGAACAAAACATCTATCTTGTCTTTTCCTCAAATACAATCATCTACAAATACAGTGCATGGCTTTTGAACAGAAAGAAAGACAGAACAGAAAAGCCATGACTGTACAAAAATCAAAAGGTACAACAAATACCTATACGAATCAGACTCAGAAATCTACTCCTGGACTTCCTTCCCTTTCCCAGAACCTGAAAACCACCAGAAAACAAGAGTGAGCTCAACAGCTCAGCAAAGCAACAAACCTCCAATCAAAACTTTCAGAATTCAAAACCAAACTCATCAGACAGAAATCAGATCAGAAATCGGAATAGAATCGTACAGATTGTCAAACCGGACATATCAGAAAGAAACAGAATAGAATCAGAACAGATACGACAGATATCAAATCAGAATCAGAGTCGTACGGATTCAGAGTACAAACAGAACATAATAAATCAACAGAGTCAGAATTATACAGAGTTGTACGGAACAGAAATCGTATCAGAAACAGGACAGAATCAGACATATCACATTACAAAATCAGAAATCAGAATTGCTTACCGAACAGATACTGAATTCGAAATCATATCAAATTAGATATCAGACAGATCAAATCATATCGTACGGAACTTATTATCGCTTACAGAACGGATACAGAAAGCAGAATCAGATCAATTAGATATCAGATATCAGATATATATTTAATAGCTAAATTCCCTGACACTGACTGAATCTCTTTGGATTCAGGCCCCTTATAACTCCCTTTGTGCTCACGGCACCAGAACAGATGTGCTTACAGCACCAGAACAGATTTCATCGGATCCGGAACAGAACAGATATCAGATTTTCAGATTGAGCTCATTTCAGATTTCCCTGACACTTACTGAATCTCATAGGATCCAGGCCCCTTATAACTCCCTTTTTATAGCACATACAGATAGCATTTCAATTCAGAAGAAATCCGGGCAAATCAGAAATCAGACAAAAAATCGGGCAGCACAACGGCAGTAGACGGAATTTACACAAAATTTTCCTGCAAAGAAAATTTACCAAATTCGCACAGAACATAGATAATCATATTCCAGAACATTTATTCTACTGCACAGAGAATTTACGGATTCACAGAAAAATGAAATCAACTGAAAACGCTGCCGAATCAAAAATACCCGGACAAAAATCTTCGGAAAATAACCAAAAACTGCACACTCGGCACTTCAACAATATACAGAAAGTTACGCGGTAAAAACTGAATCAATCAAAAGTTACGGACGAAAATCGGTAACGGAAACGAAATCCGGACAGAAAATACCGCCAAACTCGACGGTTCTGAAAATTGAGAAAGGCGGAATGTGCCTTACCTTGCGTACAGCAAAATCCTCAACAGTCTCGACGAACGAAAACGGACCCGCGGGCTTCCCGAAATCAACTTTTCCTTTTTTTCTCTTTTTCTTCCTCTCTCTTCGGATCAAAATCTGATATTTATAAAAATTTTCTCTCTCCTCAAAATCTCATTTCCCTTAAGAAATGCTCAGATCGTCCTGGACGATCGCACTTCGTCCCGGACGATGTGTGCTCTGGAAAATCCTCGTCCAGACGAAATTTTCATCATCGTCCCCGGCGACAGGTCCTCGGGAGAATTTTCGTCCAGACGATCCAATTTCGTCCCGACGAATCATACAACCAAAACTGATTTTCTGCACAACCTGTACCGATCGTCCCGGACGATCCAACTTCGTCCCGGACGAACCTGGAGCAGAACTGATATTACAATCTCCCCAACAAAAAAAATGTCGTCCTCGACATTATCCAATCCAACCTCAGTCAAAACAAGTACGGGTACGACTGTCTCATGTCAGACTCCTTCTCCCAAGTGGCTTCCCGTGCAGTACGGTGCTTCCACTGGACTTTAACCATCGGAATCTGTTTACTTCGTAGTTTTCGGACGTCGTACGCCAAAATCAACTCTGGCTCTTCCTTGTACGCCAGATTCTCCTGAATCTCAACCTCATCAGCAGATACCTTCTCTTACCAGTCTGATACCCACTTCCTCAAAGTGGATACATGAAACACATTATGCACGTCGGGCATCGAATCAGAAAGCAAAAGTCTGTAAGCCGCTTTCCCAATCCTTTCTAAAATTTCAAAAGGTCCAACATACCTTGGACTAAGCTTGCTTACCTGACCAAATCTGCTCACACCTTTCATCGGGCTGACTTTGACATACACAAAGTCACCGACTTGAAACTCAACGAACCTGTGCTTCTGATTGTAATACTTCTGTTGACGGTCCTGAGCTGCTTTCAATCTTTCTTTAATCAAATTAATTTTCTGAACAGTTTCATCAGCAAAAGTGGCACCCAAAGTCTGTCTATCTCCGACCTCCGTCAGAGTCAAAGGAGTCCGGCACTTCCTGCCATACAAAGCCTCGTACGGTGCCATACCAATACTGGATTGGAAGCTATTGTTGTAAGCAAACTCAATCAAAGGGATATGATCTTCCCAGCTTCCTCCAAAATCTAAAACACAAAGTCTCAATAGATCTTCCAATACCTGAATGGTCCTCTCAGACTGTCCATCAGTCTGAGGATGAAAAGCTGTACTGAAATGCAGTTTAGTACCCAAGCCTTGCTGAATGCCCTTCCAAAGTTTGGAAGTAAAACGTCCGTCTCGATCAGATACAATCACGCGAGGCACACCGTGCAATCTGATAATCTCCTTAACATAAACCTGTGCCAAGCGCTCTACTGAATCAGTCTGTCTGATCGGAAGAAAATGGGCTGACTTCGTCAATCGATCTACGACTACCCAGATGGCATCGTGTCCTTGCCGTGATCGAGGAAAACCCATCGCAAAATCCATTGTCACCTCCTCCCACTTCCACTCAGGGATAGGCAACGACTGCAACAGTCCACCTGGTCGCTGATGCTCTGCCTTCACCAACTGACAGGCCTCGCATCTCGACACAAACTCCGCCACATCCTTCTTCATCCCAGGCCACCAAATAATAGCTTCATATCAGCATACATCTTACCACTGCCTGGATGAATAGTATAGCCAGAATGATGAGATTCATACAGAATCTCCTGCCTCAAATCTCCAAATACAGGTACCCATAACCTGTTCTTGCAGAAAATAGCACCAGAATCAGAAATTCGAAGTTCAGGAGTCTTACCAGATCCAATCTGAGCAATCAACTTCGAATAATCAGAATCTGACTTCTGGGCTTCTTGAATCCTTGTCTCCAAATTAGACTGAATACTCATCTGAGCCAAATCCAACCCATTGGAGAGAATCACCTCCAACTGCAAGCGTTCCATATCTCTAATCAGAAAGTCATCGGAAGTAAGCTGAATACCTGATAATCCAGAAGACTTCCTGCTCAAAGCGTCCGCTACCACATTAGCCTTCCCAGGCTGGTACTGAATAGTCAGATCATAGTCCTTGATTAACTCGAGCCACCTTCTCTGTCTCAGGTTCAGATCCTTCTGAGTAAAAATATACTTCAGGCTCTTATGATCAGTAAAGATCTCACAACTGACGCCATACAGATAATGACGCCAAATCTTCAAAGCAAATACTACAGCAGCTAACTCCAGATCGTGCGTCGGGTAATTCTTCTCATGTGGCTTTAACTGTCTAGAAGCATAAGCAATTACCTGACCACGCTGCATCAGAACACATCCCAGTCCTTTCAGTGAAGCATCACTGAAGACCTGAAAACCTTCCGTACCTGACGGAAGTGCTAACACTGGAGCTGAAGTCAAACAGTCCTTCAATTTCTGAAAACTAGCTTCACACTCCGGTGTCCAAACAAAAGCTACTGACTTCTGCGTCAGTCTCGTCAGAGGCGTCGAAATCTGTGAAAATCCCTTCACAAATTTCCTATAATACCCGGCCATGCCCAAGAAACTACGTACCTCAAATACCGTAGTCGGCCTTGGCCAATCAGCAACCGCCTGAATCTTCTGGGGATCAACAGAAATGCCTTCTCCGCTAATCACATGCCCCAGAAAAGAAATACTCTTCAGCCAGAATTCACACTTGGAGAACTTGGCATACAGCTGATGCCGCCTCAAGGTCTCCAACACAATGCTCAAATGTCTGGCATGCTCATCCTCAGAAGCAGAATACACCAAAATATCATCAATAAAGACGATCACGAACTGATCCAGAAACTCCCTGAATACTCGGTTCATCAGATCCATGAAAATAGCAGGCGCATTGGTTACCCCAAAAGGCATAACTAAAAACTCGTAGTGCCCGTACCGAGTACTGAAAGCAGTCTTCACCACATCAGATTCCTTCACCTTCACCTGATAGTATCCGGATCGCAAATCAATCTTCGAAAATACTGAAGATCCGGAAAGCTGATCAAACAAGTCGTCGATCCGAGGCAAAGGATACTTATTCTTGATAGTGACCTTGTTCAAATCTCTGTAATCAACACACATACGGAGTGTCCCGTCCTTCTTCTTTACGAACAAAACAGGTGCTCCCCAAGGCGAAACACTAGGACGGACAAAACCTCTGTCAACTAGCTCCTGAAGCTGAACTTTCAACTCAGAAAGTTCTTTCGGTGCCATTCTGTACGGAGCTTTTGATATAGGAGCTGTACCCGGAAAAACATCGATAGAGAACTCCACCTCTCTATCCGGAGGTAAACCAACCAACTCCTCAGGAAAAACATCGGCAAACTCCCGTACCACTGGGATCTCAGAAACAGAACCAACCTCCAGGTTCAGATCCCGCACCGAAGCCAAAAACACTGGGTAACCCTTCTTCCACATTTTGCTCACCTCCAACGCAGAAATCAGACTGGAGAGAACACCTCGTAATCCCTGAAATACAACTCTCTCTCCAGCCACAAGCAAACTCACTTGCTTCTTCAGACAATCAATCTGAGCCTCATACAGACTCAGCCAATCCATGCCCAAAATTACGTCATACGAAGAAATCGGTAACAAAATCAGGCTTGACTTCCACTTCTTGCCAGCAATGTCAATCTCACAAAAACAAAACTTGCGGGCAATCAAATTACTTCCAGCCGGTAAAATCACAGAAAGAGAAATCGGCAACAAAACAGAATCCAAACGCAAAAGCTCAAAACAGCGCTCGGACAGAAAAGAGTGACTAGCTCCAGAGTCAAACAAAACACGACAGGGCTGATCAGAAATATAAATCGTACCTGTCACAACATCCGGAGCATCACGAGCCTCCTGCTGACTCAGGCTGTAAACTCGTGGCTGAACTGGAGCAGGAGCTGAAGCAACAGAACTACTCTGCTCCCTCTGAACCGTAGGTGGTCTCCGTGGTCCAGAACTAGTACTACCACCTCTTCCAGAAAATCCCTCAGGGCGAGGAGGAACAGTCCTCGGTCTTCCTGCTGCAGAACCGGTAGGTCTAACAGAGCCCTCAGGTCGGAACTCAGAACGTCGATCAAATCCAGCCTGTGGACACTCTGCAATCCTATGTCCAGGCTGACCACATCTGAAACACAGACCAGCCATCCTATAGCACTGGCCATGATGTCGCCGTCCACAACTCTGGCACACAGGTGCCCCACTAACAGATCCTGAACTCGTCGTACTGGTAGCAGTACCAGACGATTCTCCACTCCTCCTGGAGTCAGATCTGTTGACTCCGGATCCAAAACCAGTCACAAATCTCCTCTTCCCAGAGGAACCACTGCCAGAAGCCTCACCGCCAAATCTCTTCCTACTCGCAGTCCACCGCTGCTGAGTAGCCATCAGATCATTCTCAATCAGACGAGCTCGCTCCACAAGCTCAGCGAAATCAGAAATGTGAAAAGGCACCAGGGGCTGCCTCAGACTATCTCGCAATCCCCTCAGAAATCTGTAGCACCTCTCAGCAGAAGTGCTCACTAGCTGCGGAGCATACCTGGCTAGTGCAGTAAACTCAGCCTCGTACTGCATCACCGTCTTGCTCCCTGAACCAGTCTCAGAAAACTCTCCTGCATCTGCTGTCGTGCAGAAGGGGAACAAACCAGTCTCGAAATACCTCAGTGAACTCGTCCCAAGTGATCAAAGAGTTCAGCCTACCCTGAAATCTGGCCGCCTGCTGGCCTTCCCACCAGTGCTCAGCCTCTCCATCCAACAGAAAAACTGCCAACGGAACTTTCCTATCCGCTGGACACTGCATCCCATCAAAAGTCTTTTCCAATCTCCTCAGCCACTCCTCGGCTGCTTTGGGCTCAACAGCGCCCTCAAATCTCGGAGGTTTCAACCTCAAAAATAACTGTAAATGTCTATCAATATCCTCTGATCTGACAGTAACAGCTCTGCTCTGAGTCTCGCTCATCATCTGAGCAACAAGTGTAGCAAACTGAGCAAGTGTATCAGCACCGGCCACTGGGGCTGTACTCCCCACTGGTGCTGCCTGACTGGCACTCTGCCCGTCTGTCATGTCTGGGTCTGGCTGATCCATACAGAAAAATCCAGAAAATCCGGAAAACTATCACAAAAACAACACGAAAACAACACAATAAAAAGCCAAACGACCCAAAACTACCCCTAGACAGACTCACTGATCACTTCCTATAGCTCTGTCTTACAATCCAACCAGTTTCCAAACCAGTGCTCTGATACCACTCAAAAGGCTTTGTCACGACCCGATTCGACGGGGACGGATCCCGCCCAAACCGGATCGCGACCAGCCTAAACAAACTAACCAGGATCTGGTTTGGGAATTGGTTTCGGAACTGAATCTTCCAAATAATTCTCAAAACGGCCACACAAACACAGAACAACAGAGCTACTATAAATCACCAATACAGCGGAACAAAACATCTATCTTGTCTTTTCCTCAAATACAATCATCTACAAATACAGTGCATGGCTTTTGAACAGAAAGAAAGACAGAACAGAAAAGCCATGACTGTACAAAAATCAAAAGGTACAACAAATACCTATACGAATCAGACTCAGAAATCTACTCCTGGACTTCCTTCCCTTTCCAGAACCTGAAAACCACCAGAAAACAAGAGTGAGCTCAACAGCTCAGCAAAGCAACAAACCTCCAATCAAAACTTTCAGAATTCAAAACCAAACTCATCAGACAGAAATCAGATCAGAAATCGGAATAGAATCGTACAGATTGTCAAACCGGACATATCAGAACGAAACAGAATAGAATCAGAACAGATACGGACAGATATCAAATCAGAATCAGAGTCGTACGGATTCAGAGTACAAACAGAACATAATAAATCAACAGAGTCAGAATTATACAGAGTTGTACGGAACAGAAATCGTATCAGAAACAGGACAGAATCAGACATATCACATTAACAAAATCAGAAATCAGAATTGCTTACCGAACAGATACTGAATTCGAAATCATATCAAATTAGATATCAGACAGATCAAATCATATCGTACGGAACTTATTATCGCTTACAGAACGGATACAGAAAGCAGAGTCAGATCAAATTAGATATCAGATATCAGATATATATTTAATAGCTAAATTCCCTGACACTGACTGAATCTCTTTGGATTCAGGCCCCTTATAACTCCCTTTGTGCTCACGGCACCAGAACAGATGTGCTTACAGCACCAGAACAGATTTCATCGGATCCGGAACAGAACAGATATCAGATTTTCAGATTTGAGCTCATTTCAGATTTCCCTGACACTTACTGAATCTCATAGGATCCAGGCCCCTTATAACTCCCTTTTTATAGCACATACAGATAGCATTTCAATTCAGAAGAAATCCGGGCAAATCAGAAATCAGACAAAAAATCGGGCAGCACAACGGCAGTAGACGGAATTTACACAAAATTTCCTGCAAAGAAAATTTACCAAATTCGCACAGAACATAGATAATCATATTCCAGAACATTTATTCTACTGCACAGAGAATTTACGGATTCACAGAAAAATGTAATCAACTGAAAACGCTGCCGAATCAAAAATACCCGGACAAAAATCTTCGGAAAATAACCAAAAACTGCACACTCGGCACTTCAACAATATACAGAAAGTTACGCGGTAAAAACTGAATCAATCAAAAGTTACGGACGAAAATCGGTAACGGAAACGAAATCCGGACAGAAAATACCGCCAAACTCGACGGTTCTGAAAATTGAGAAAGGCGGAATGTGCCTTACCTTGCGTACAGCAAAATCCTCAACAGTCTCGACGAACGAAAACGGACCCGCGGCTTCCCGAAATCAACTTTTCCTTTTTTCTCTTTTTCTTCCTCTCTCTTCGGATCAAAATCTGATATTTTATAAAAATTTTCTCTCTCCTCAAAATATCTCATTTCCCTTAAGAAATGCTCAGATCGTCCTGGACGATCGCACTTCGTCCCGGACGATGTGTGCTCTGGAAAATCCTCGTCCAGACGAAATTTTCATCATCGTCCCCGGCGACAGGTCCTCGGAGAATTTTCGTCCAGACGATCCAAATTTCGTCCCGACGAATCATACAACCAAAACTGATTTTCTGCACAACCTGTACCGATCGTCCCGGACGATCCAACTTCGTCCCGGACGAACCTGGAGCAGAACTGATATTACAATCTCCCCAACTTAAAAAAAATGTCGTCCTCGACATTATCCAATCCAACCTCCGTCAAAACAAGTACGGGTACGACTGTCTCATGTCAGACTCCTTCTCCCAAGTGGCTTCCCGTGCAGTACGGTGCTTCCACTGGACTTTAACCATCGGAATCTGTTTACTTCGTAGTTTTCGGACGTCGTACGCCAAAATCAACTCTGGCTCTTCCTTGTACGCCAGATTCTCCTGAATCTCAACCTCATCAGCAGATACCTTCTTACCAGAGTCTGATACCCACTTCCTCAAAGTGGATACATGAAACACATTATGCACGTCGGGCATCGAATCAGAAAGCAAAAGTCTGTAAGCCGCTTTCCCAATCCTTTCTAAAATTTCAAAAGGTCCAACATACCTTGGACTAAGCTTGCTTACCTGACCAAATCTGCTCACACCTTTCATCGGGCTGACTTTGACATACACAAAGTCACCGACTTGAAACTCAACGAACCTGTGCTTCTGATTGTAATACTTCTGTTGACGGTCCTGAGCTGCTTTCAATCTTTCTTTAATCAAATTAATTTTCTGAACAGTTTCATCAGCAAAAGTGGCACCCAAAGTCTGTCTATCTCCGACCTCCGTCAGAGTCAAAGGAGTCCGGCACTTCCTGCCATACAAAGCCTCGTACGGTGCCATACCAATACTGGATTGGAAGCTATTGTTGTAAGCAAACTCAATCAAAGGGATATGATCTTCCCAGCTTCCTCCAAAATCTAAAACACAAAGTCTCAATAGATCTTCCAATACCTGAATGGTCCTCTCAGACTGTCCATCAGTCTGAGGATGAAAAGCTGTACTGAAATGCAGTTTAGTACCCAAGCCTTGCTGAATGCCCTTCCAAAGTCTGGAAGTAAAACGTCCGTCTCGATCAGATACAATCACGCGAGGCACACCGTGCAATCTGATAATCTCCTTAACATAAACCTGTGCCAAGCGCTCTACTGAATCAGTCTGTCTGATCGGAAGAAAATGGGCTGACTTCGTCAATCGATCTACGACTACCCAGATGGCATCGTGTCCTTGCCGTGATCGAGGAAAACCCATCGCAAAATCCATTGTCACCTCCTCCCACTTCCACTCAGGGATAGGTAACGACTGCAACAGTCCACCTGGTCGCTGATGCTCTGCCTTCACCAACTGACAGGCCTCGCATCTCGACACAAACTCCGCCACATCCTTCTTCATCCCAGGCCACCAAAATAATAGCTTCATATCAGCATACATCTTACCACTGCCTGGATGAATAGTATAGCCAGAATGATGAGATTCATACAGAATCTCCTGCCTCAAATCTCCAAATACAGGTACCCATAACCTGTTCTTGCAGAAAATAGCACCAGAATCAGAAATTCGAAGTTCAGGAGTCTTACCAGATCCAATCTGAGCAATCAACTTCGAATAATCAGAATCTGACTTCTGGGCTTCTTGAATCCTTGTCTCCAAATTAGACTGAATACTCATCTGAGCCAAATCCAACCCATTGGAGAGAATCACCTCCAACTGCAAGCGTTCCATATCTCTAATCAGAAAGTCATCGGAAGTAAGCTGAATACCTGATAATCCAGAAGACTTCCTGCTCAAAGCGTCCGCTACCACATTAGCCTTCCCAGGCTGGTACTGAATAGTCAGATCATAGTCCTTGATTAACTCGAGCCACCTTCTCTGTCTCAGGTTCAGATCCTTCTGAGTAAAAATATACTTCAGGCTCTTATGATCAGTAAAGATCTCACAACTGACGCCATACAGATAATGACGCCAAATCTTCAAAGCAAATACTACAGCAGCTAACTCCAGATCGTGCGTCGGGTAATTCTTCTCATGTGGCTTTAACTGTCTAGAAGCATAAGCAATTACCTGACCACGCTGCATCAGAACACATCCCAGTCCTTTCAGTGAAGCATCACTGAAGACCTGAAAACCTTCCGTACCTGACGGAAGTGCTAACACTGGAGCTGAAGTCAAACAGTCCTTCAATTTCTGAAAACTAGCTTCACACTCCGGTGTCCAAACAAAAGCTACTGACTTCTGCGTCAGTCTCGTCAGAGGCGTCGAAATCTGTGAAAATCCCTTCACAAATTTCCTATAATACCCGGCCATGCCCAAGAAACTACGTACCTCAAATACCGTAGTCGGCCTTGGCCAATCAGCAACCGCCTGAATCTTCTGGGGATCAACAGAAATGCCTTCTCCGCTAATCACATGCCCCAGAAAAGAAATACTCTTCAGCCAGAATTCACACTTGGAGAACTTGGCATACAGCTGATGCCGCCTCAAGGTCTCCAACACAATGCTCAAATGTCTGGCATGCTCATCCTCAGAAGCAGAATACACCAAAATATCATCAATAAAGACGATCACGAACTGATCCAGAAACTCCCTGAATACTCGGTTCATCAGATCCATGAAAATAGCAGGCGCATTGGTTACCCCAAAAGGCATAACTAAAAACTCGTAGTGCCCGTACCGAGTACTGAAAGCAGTCTTCACCACATCAGATTCCTTCACCTTCACCTGATAGTATCCGGATCGCAAATCAATCTTCGAAAATACTGAAGATCCGGAAAGCTGATCAAACAAGTCGTCGATCCGAGGCAAAGGATACTTATTCTTGATAGTGACCTTGTTCAAATCTCTGTAATCAACACACATACGGAGTGTCCCGTCCTTCTTCTTTACGAACAAAACAGGTGCTCCCCAAGGCGAAACACTAGGACGGACAAAACCTCTGTCAACTAGCTCCTGAAGCTGAACTTTCAACTCAGAAAGTTCTTTCGGTGCCATTCTGTACGGAGCTTTTGATATAGGAGCTGTACCCGGAAAACATCGATAGAGAACTCCACCTCTCTATCCGGAGGTAAACCAACCAACTCCTCAGGAAAAACATCGGCAAACTCCCGTACCACTGGGATCTCAGAAACAGAACCAACCTCCAGGTTCAGATCCCGCACCGAAGCCAAAAACACTGGGTAACCCTTCTTCCACATTTTGCTCACCTCCAACGCAGAAATCAGACTGGAGAGAACACCTCGTAATCCCTGAAATACAACTCTCTCTCCAGCCACAAGCAAACTCACTTGCTTCTTCAGACAATCAATCTGAGCCTCATACAGACTCAGCCAATCCATGCCCAAAATTACGTCATACGAAGAAATCGGTAACAAAATCAGGCTTGACTTCCACTTCTTGCCAGCAATGTCAATCTCACAAAAACAAAACTTGCGGGCAATCAAATTACTTCCAGCCGGTAAAATCACAGAAAGAGAAATCGGCAACAAAACAGAATCCAAACGCAAAAGCTCAAAACAGCGCTCGGACAGAAAAGAGTGACTAGCTCCAGAGTCAAACAAAACACGACAGGGCTGATCAGAAATATAAATCGTACCTGTCACAACATCCGGAGCATCACGAGCCTCCTGCTGACTCAGGCTGTAAACTCGTGGCTGAACTGGAGCAGGAGCTGAAGCAACAGAACTACTCTGCTCCCTCTGAACCGTAGGTGGTCTCCGTGGTCCAGAACTAGTACTACCACCTCTTCCAGAAAATCCCTCAGGGCGAGGAGGAACAGTCCTCGGTCTTCCTGCTGCAGAACCGGTAGGTCTAACAGAGCCCTCAGGTCGGAACTCAGAACGTCGATCAAATCCAGCCTGTGGACACTCTGCAATCCTATGTCCAGGCTGACCACATCTGAAACACAGACCAGCCATCCTATAGCACTGGCCATGATGTCGCCGTCCACAACTCTGGCACACAGGTGCCCCACTAACAGATCCTGAACTCGTCGTACTGGTAGCAGTACCAGACGATTCTCCACTCCTCCTGGAGTCAGATCTGTTGACTCCGGATCCAAAACCAGTCACAAATCTCCTCTTCCCAGAGGAACCACTGCCAGAAGCCTCACCGCCAAATCTCTTCCTACTCGCAGTCCACCGCTGCTGAGTAGCCATCAGATCATTCTCAATCAGACGAGCTCGCTCCACAAGCTCAGCGAAATCAGAAATGTGAAAAGGCACCAGGGGCTGCCTCAGACTATCTCGCAATCCCCTCAGAAATCTGTAGCACCTCTCAGCAGAAGTGCTCACTAGCTGCGGAGCATACCTGGCTAGTGCAGTAAACTCAGCCTCGTACTGCATCACCGTCTTGCTCCCCTGAACCAGTCTCAGAAAACTCTCCTGCATCTGCTGTCGTGCAGAAGGGGGAACAAACCAGTCTCGAAATACCTCAGTGAACTCGTCCCAAGTGATCAAAGAGTTCAGCCTACCCTGAAATCTGGCCGCCTGCTGGCCTTCCCACCAGTGCTCAGCCTCTCCATCCAACAGAAAAACTGCCAACGGAACTTTCCTATCCGCTGGACACTGCATCCCATCAAAAGTCTTTTCCAATCTCCTCAGCCACTCCTCGGCTGCTTTGGGCTCAACAGCGCCCTCAAATCTCGGAGGTTTCAACCTCAAAAATAACTGTAAATGTCTATCAATATCCTCTGATCTGACAGTAACAGCTCTGCTCTGAGTCTCGCTCATCATCTGAGCAACAAGTGTAGCAAACTGAGCAAGTGTATCAGCACCGGCCACTGGGGCTGTACTCCCCACTGGTGCTGCCTGACTGGCACTCTGCCCGTCTGTCATGTCTGGGTCTGGCTGATCCATACAGAAAAATCCAGAAAATCCGGAAAACTATCACAAAAACAACACGAAAACAACACAATAAAAAGCCAAACGACCCAAAACTACCCCTAGACAGACTCACTGATCACTTCCTATAGCTCTGTCTTACAATCCAACCAGTTTCCAAACCAGTGCTCTGATACCACTCAAAAGGCTTTGTCACGACCCGATTCGACGGGGACGGATCCCGCCCAAACCGGATCGCGACCAGCCTAAACAAACTAACCAGGATCTGGTTTGGGAATTGGTTTCGGAACTGAATCTTCCAAATAATTCTCAAAACGGCCACACAAACACAGAACAACAGAGCTACTATAAATCACCAAATACAGCGGAACAAAACATCTATCTTGTCTTTTCCTCAAATACAATCATCTACAAATACAGTGCATGGCTTTTGAACAGAAAGAAAGACAGAACAGAAAAGCCATGACTGTACAAAAATCAAAAGGTACAACAAATACCTATACGAATCAGACTCAGAAATCTACTCCTGGACTTCCTTCCCTTTCCCAGAACCTGAAAACCACCAGAAAACAAGAGTGAGCTCAACAGCTCAGCAAAGCAACAAACCTCCAATCAAAACTTTCAGAATTCAAAACCAAACTCATCAGACAGAAATCAGATCAGAAATCGGAATAGAATCGTACAGATTGTCAAACCGGACATATCAGAACGAAACAGAATAGAATCAGAACAGATACGGACAGATATCAAATCAGAATCAGAGTCGTACGGATTCAGAGTACAAACAGAACATAATAAATCAACAGAGTCAGAATTATACAGAGTTGTACGGAACAGAAATCGTATCAGAAACAGGACAGAATCAGACATATCACATTAACAAAATCAGAAATCAGAATTGCTTACCGAACAGATACTGAATTCGAAATCATATCAAATTAGATATCAGACAGATCAAATCATATCGTACGGAACTTATTATCGCTTACAGAACGGATACAGAAAGCAGAGTCAGATCAAATTAGATATCAGATATCAGATATATATTTAATAGCTAAATTCCCTGACACTGACTGAATCTCTTTGGATTCAGGCCCCTTATAACTCCCTTTGTGCTCACGGCACCAGAACAGATGTGCTTACAGCACCAGAACAGATTTCATCGGATCCGGAACAGAACAGATATCAGATTTTCAGATTTGAGCTCATTTCAGATTTCCCTGACACTTACTGAATCTCATAGGATCCAGGCCCCTTATAACTCCCTTTTTATAGCACATACAGATAGCATTTCAATTCAGAAGAAATCCGGGCAAATCAGAAATCAGACAAAAAATCGGGCAGCACAACGGCAGTAGACGGAATTTACACAAAATTTCCTGCAAAGAAAATTTACCAAATTCGCACAGAACATAGATAATCATATTCCAGAACATTTATTCTACTGCACAGAGAATTTACGGATTCACAGAAAAATGTAATCAACTGAAAACGCTGCCGAATCAAAAATACCCGGACAAAAATCTTCGGAAAATAACCAAAAACTGCACACTCGGCACTTCAACAATATACAGAAAGTTACGCGGTAAAAACTGAATCAATCAAAAGTTACGGACGAAAATCGGTAACGGAAACGAAATCCGGACAGAAAACACCGCCAAACTCGACGGTTCTGAAAATTGAGAAAGGCGGAATGTGCCTTACCTTGCGTACAGCAAAATCCTCAACAGTCTCGACGAACGAAAACGGACCCGCGGCTTCCCGAAATCAACTTTTCCTTTTTTTCTCTTTTTCTTCCTCTCTCTTCGGATCAAAATCTGATATTTTATAAAATTTTTCTCTCTCCTCAAAATATCTCATTTCCCTTAAGAAATGCTCAGATCGTCCTGGACGATCGCACTTCGTCCCGGACGATGTGTGCTCTGGAAAATCCTCGTCCAGACGAAATTTTCATCATCGTCCCCGGCGACAGGTCCTCGGGAGAATTTTCGTCCAGACGATCCAAATTTCGTCCCGACGAATCATACAACCAAAACTGATTTTCTGCACAACCTGTACCGATCGTCCCGGACGATCCAACTTCGTCCCGGACGAACCTGGAGCAGAACTGATATTACAATCTCCCCAACTTAAAAAAATGTCGTCCTCGACATTATCCAATCCAACCTCAGTCAAAACAAGTACGGGTACGACTGTCTCATGTCAGACTCCTTCTCCCAAGTGGCTTCCCGTGCAGTACGGTGCTTCCACTGGACTTTAACCATCGGAATCTGTTTACTTCGTAGTTTTCGGACGTCGTATGCCAAAATCAACTCTGGCTCTTCCTTGTACGCTAGATTCTCCTGAATCTCAACCTCATCAGCAGATACCTTCTTACCAGAGTCTGATACCCACTTCCTCAAAGTGGATACATGAAACACATTATGCACGTCGGGCATCGAACCAGAAAGCAAAAGTCTGTAAGCCGCTTTCCCAATCCTTTCTAAAATTTCAAAAGGTCCAACATACCTTGGACTAAGCTTGCTTACCTGACCAAATCTGCTCACACCTTTCATCGGGCTGACTTTGACATACACAAAGTCACCAACTTGAAACTCAACGAACCTGTGCTTCTGATTGTAATACTTCTGTTGACGGTCCTGAGCTGCTTTCAATCTTTCTTTAATCAAATTAATTTTCTGAACAGTTTCATCAGCAAAAGTGGCACCCAAAGTCTGTCTATCTCCGACCTCCGTCAGAGTCAAAGGAGTCCGGCACTTCCTGCCATACAAAGCCTCGTACGGTGCCATACCAATACTGGATTGGAAGCTATTGTTGTAAGCAAACTCAATCAAAGGGATATGATCTTCCCAGCTTCCTCCAAAATCTAAAACACAAAGTCTCAATAGATCTTCCAATACCTGAATGGTCCTCTCAGACTGTCCATCAGTCTGAGGATGAAAAGCTGTACTGAAATGCAGTTTAGTACCCAAGCCTTGCTGAATGCCCTTCCAAAGTTTGGAAGTAAAACGTCCGTCTCGATCAGATATAATCACGCGAGGCACACCGTGCAATCTGATAATCTCCTTAACATAAACCTGTGCCAAGCGCTCTACTGAATCAGTCTGTCTGATCGGAAGAAAATGGGCTGACTTCGTCAATCGATCTACGACTACCCAGATGGCATCGTGTCCTTGCCGTGATCGAGGAAAACCCATCGCAAAATCCATTGTCACCTCCTCCCACTTCCACTCAGGGATAGGCAACGACTGCAACAGTCCACCTGGTCGCTGATGCTCTGCCTTCACCAACTGACAGGCCTCGCATCTCGACACAAACTCCGCCACATCCTTCTTCATCCCAGGCCACCAAAATAATAGCTTCATATCAGCATACATCTTACCACTGCCTGGATGAATAGTATAGCCAGAATGATGAGATTCATACAGAATCTCCTGCCTCAAATCTCCAAATACAGGTACCCATAACCTGTTCTTGCAGAAAATAGCACCAAAATCAGAAATTCGAAGTTCAGGAGTCTTACCAGATCCAATCTGAGCAATCAACTTCGAATAATCAGAATCTGACTTCTGGGCTTCTTGAATCCTTGTCTCCAAATTAGACTGAATACTCATCTGAGCCAAATCCAACCCATTGGAGAGAATCACCTCCAACTGCAAGCGTTCCATATCTCTAATCAGAAAGTCATCGGAAGTAAGCTGAATACCTGATAATCCAGAAGACTTCCTGCTCAAAGCGTCCGCTACCACATTAGCCTTCCCAGGCTGGTACTGAATAGTCAGATCATAGTCCTTGATTAACTCGAGCCACCTTCTCTGTCTCAGGTTCAGATCCTTCTGAGTAAAAATATACTTCAGGCTCTTATGATCAGTAAAGATCTCACAACTGACGCCATACAGATAATGACGCCAAATCTTCAAAGCAAATACTACAGCAGCTAACTCCAGATCGTGCGTCGGGTAATTCTTCTCATGTGGCTTTAACTGTCTAGAAGCATAAGCAATTACCTGACCACGCTGCATCAGAACACATCCCAGTCCTTTCAGTGAAGCATCACTGAAGACCTGAAAACCTTCCGTACCTGACGGAAGTGCTAACACTGGAGCTGAAGTCAAACAGTCCTTCAATTTCTGAAAACTAGCTTCACACTCCGGTGTCCAAACAAAAGCTACTGACTTCTGCGTCAGTCTCGTCAGAGGTGTCGAAATCTGTGAAAATCCCTTCACAAATTTCCTATAATACCCGGCCATGCCCAAGAAACTACGTACCTCAAATACCGTAGTCGGCCTTGGCCAATCAGCAACCGCCTGAATCTTCTGGGGATCAACAGAAATGCCTTCTCCGCTAATCACATGCCCCAGAAAAGAAATACTCTTCAGCCAGAATTCACACTTGGAGAACTTGGCATACAGCTGATGCCGCCTCAAGGTTTCCAACACAATACTCAAATGTCTGGCATGCTCATCCTCAGAAGCAGAATACACCAAAATATCATCAATAAAGACGATCACGAACTGATCCAGAAACTCCCTGAATACTCGGTTCATCAGATCCATGAAAATAGCAGGCGCATTGGTTACCCCAAAAGGCATAACTAAAAACTCGTAGTGCCCGTACCGAGTACTGAAAGCAGTCTTCACCACATCAGATTCCTTCACCTTCACCTGATAGTATCCGGATCGCAAATCAATCTTCGAAAATACTGAAGATCCGGAAAGCTGATCAAACAAGTCGTCGATCCGAGGCAAAGGATACTTATTCTTGATAGTGACCTTGTTCAAATCTCTGTAATCAACACACATACGGAGTGTCCCGTCCTTCTTCTTTACGAACAAAACAGGTGCTCCCCAAGGCGAAACACTAGGACGGACAAAACCTCTGTCAACTAGCTCCTGAAGCTGAACTTTCAACTCAGAAAGTTCTTTCGGTGCCATTCTGTACGGAGCTTTTGATATAGGAGCTGTACCCGGAAAACATCGATAGAGAACTCCACCTCTCTATCCGGAGGTAAACCAACCAACTCCTCAGGAAAAACATCGGCAAACTCCCGTACCACTGGGATCTCAGAAACAGAACCAACCTCCAGGTTCAGATCCCGCACCGAAGCCAAAAACACTGGGTAACCCTTCTTCCACATTTTGCTCACCTCCAACGCAGAAATCAGACTGGAGAGAACACCTCGTAATCCCTGAAATACAACTCTCTCTCCAGCCACAAGCAAACTCACTTGCTTCTTCAGACAATCAATCTGAGCCTCATACAGACTCAGCCAATCCATGCCCAAAATTACGTCATACGAAGAAATCGGTAACAAAATCAGGCTTGACTTCCACTTCTTGCCAGCAATGTCAATCTCACAAAAACAAAACTTGCGGGCAATCAAATTACTTCCAGCCGGTAAAATCACAGAAAGAGAAATCGGCAACAAAACAGAATCCAAACGCAAAAGCTCAAAACAGCGCTCGGACAGAAAAGAGTGACTAGCTCCAGAGTCAAACAAAACACGACAGGGCTGATCAGAAATATAAATCGTACATGTCACAACATCCGGAGCATCACGAGCCTCCTGCTGACTCAGGCTGTAAACTCGTGGCTGAACTGGAGCAGGAGCTGAAGCAACAGAACTACTCTGCTCCCTCTGAACCGTAGGTGGTCTCCGTGGTCCAGAACTAGTACTACCACCTCTTCCAGAAAATCCCTCAGGGCGAGGAGGAACAGTCCTCGGTCTTCCTAATGCAGAACCGGTAGGTCTAACAGAGCCCTCAGGAATCAAAAGAATAACACATAAAATCGATAAGAATGCAGTAGAATAAAACATAAACTTGAAAAAAAAAATTCATTTTACCTAAAGCAGTCCGCAATCGAACGCTGCTTCGTCGCTGGAATTCAATTCCGTTGGTCACTGGAGCACCGATCAGTCAAGCACGCTGGAACGCGATCACCCCTGAAAACCTGGAACGCGTCGACGGCGTCGTCGCTGGAAGCCTGGAACGCGTCGTCGCCGCGTCGCTGCCTCTCGCTCTCGCGTCGTCAAGCCGTCAACCACAGTCGCGTTCGCCGGTTCGGGACTTAGGGCATTGGAATTTTTTTTTTAAAGCAGGTGACCTTCTATAGTTTTATGCCAAATTTCCGAATCGAGGGGGGGCACGTGCCCCCGTGGGCCCCCCCTCACTCCGCCGCTGGCGGCCAGTGGTGGTTATCGAGTGATAGAGGTGGCGGAGGGTAGCGACTGGGTGTGGCTAGTGGCGAGTGGAGGTTATGGTAGCCAGCAGGTGGTGGTGGCCCGCGATGGTGGTTGGAGGTTGGTGGAGATGCCGACAGCGGTGATGGTCGGTCACGGATAGTAGCTGTGTCAGGTGAATTAAGGTGATTGGTGGTGGTTGTCGGTAGCTGGTGAAGGTGGTCAGTGGTGTTGGGTGGTAGCGGTTGGCGATGGTCAAGCGAGCTTGCTTGTTGTGTAAACCGTTCTCGCTCAAAACTAGACAAATTTGGTTTACCTAAAAAAAGAACTAGAATGGTTTACAATACATTAACTTTATTTTTTTACATTCCTTTTCTTCCAACCAAACACCAATATTTTCAAAACCCTTGCATTTGGAATACTTTAGACCCTTATGTAATTCAACTAAACATCCCCTAAGACAACCAAAATGATCAAAATCTAATTAAGAATAAGGATGTGCATTTGATTAATTTGATTTAATTTATAAATATATTAAATCAATTAATTTTGAATTTAAAGTTTAGAAAATTAAATTGATCGAACTATTTGAATCAAATTTTAACTTGGTTAGTTTGATTTTATTTTGAATGGATCTAAATGTATTTTTTTAATGGTTAAATTAATCCTTTTTAGTTTAGTTAGCATGTGGAGAAGATTATCAAATAATCTTTGTTGAAATTTATGATTTTGATTTGTAGAATATTAACATGCATATTGGCCTTTTTGTCACTAATTTATTTATAGTTTACCTATTTTATTAATTTAATATTTGAAAAATTGAAATATAATATAATTTTTAATTTTACCATTATTAAAAAATAAAAACATCAAAGTAATAATCAAAATCCAAAAAAATAATGTCAAATTTGCAATCAATAACTAAGGCTTCGTTTGGGACGGCTTTTTTATTGCTTTCTAAAACGGAGTTTTATACAATTTTTTTTTTTGTACTAAAACTCCGTTTTAGAAAACAATGAAAAAGCCGTTCCAAACGAAGCCTAAATCTATATTTTAACAACTTATTGTGTGCTAGAATTTTGGTTATGGTAGAAAAAATTTATTATATTAACTTTGTATGAAAATCATGCACACAAACATATAAGAGAAATTCATAAAATTATTAACATTTTTTATAAAAAAAATTCGAAAAAAAGGAAAAATAAAATCACAAATATCATATGAATAAGATTGGAGCTTAGCCTCACTTAATTAAAATTAATGTAAAGTTTACTAAGAGATCTATCTCATCTCTCAAAACAAGCGTAATAACCATGTAAGAACAACTCTAGAGTAGAATATCCATATGCATGGATGATGTTGGATGTTCTCATAGTTGATAGAAGTAGATGTTGCCTCCAAGAGTTTTGACCAATGATATTTATAATAACCTCTTCTCAAGACAGAAAGCATCATTAATTAAATTATTTAAAATAAAAATTGCCATAGTGCCAGCAACAACCGATTGAGCATGATTAGTAGTTATCTTCACTAAGATTTTGTTTATGATAACTTTCTTACTTCTTTTTAAAATAATTTTTTAGTAAAAAAAATATTTTTGAACTAAAAAATTTTGTACTCAAAAGTTGCTTTAGAAAACAGTAAGAAAGATGCCGCAAACAAAACTTAAATTTAATAATTATGATTGTTAACTATAAGATTTCTAATGTACTAATTTATTAATATTGATGATATAAGCAGTTGAGATTCTAGCATGAATGAAATTGTAATGATTGGCATGCTTTTTCAAGATTTTCTATGTCCTCAAGAGAATCTTATTTTTTTAAAGCTTATCTTCTCTTCAAATGAAATAAAATATCTTGACTAGATTTATTTACTTATTTTATTTGTAAAAATTACAATAACCATTTAACATGTTCTTGATAAACAAATAAATATAAAGAATCTATAAATGCAACATGTAAGTATTAGAAATATAATGAAGGTGAATCTGCATGAAAATTTGTATAATTGAATATTTTAAATACATTATATATTTATATATATATCTGCACTTTCTTGTACGTTTAAACCTAAAAAATTCAAGTAGTCAGGTCCAACGGCTAGTTGATCGCAGACAGTAAAGGTTCCTCTCACATTCCCATTATTCCACGGTGACCGTTGTGCTCTCTCTCTTTCTCTCTCGCCGAAAAAGCATCTTCGTCCAGGGTGAGAAGGAAGCTATCGAAAATGGATCCAAAGAAGAGCCGCCTGAACTTGCCGGCTGGCCTGGAATCGTCGATGCGGCTCGATACGTCGCTAACCCATTTTCCGGTTATGCCAAAGTCACCGTCGCCGAAGAAGGTAATATACGGTGACCGATTTATTCCTTGCCGGTCATCTTCGAGGCTAGAAACCTTCACAGTGGTGGAGAAGTCTTCGCCGGCGAAGGAGGGAACTAACGATCTATATTTGCGGCTACTGAGAGCCGAGCTCTTCGGTACGGAGACGTTTCCCTTGTCTCCGGCGGGCGGCGAGCAGGGATCACCGCAAACCCCTAACAAGAACATGTTCCGGTTTAAGATCGATCACTCCTCGCCAAGCTCGCCGTTGTCCGGCATTGTCACCGGCCAAGATGGAGGGCCTGAGTGCTCCACCCCTCCAAAGCCGCCAAGAAAAGTATCCAAGGCTCCACATAAGGTAGTCTTAGCTCCGGAGAAAGGCTTCTTACCCAAAAACCAAAAAAAATAAAAAATAATTATTTGTTCTGCACTAAAATCCTAATTTGGAGTTTCGAAATTTCTTATTGGTGTTTGAATTGAAAAGAAATTTCAAAACATAAGCTCTGGACTTTATTTGATAGGAAATAGTATGAAATTTAAGAAATATCTGAAATAATGTCTAGTTTGATTGAATTCAGGAAAATTATTCTGTCTTTTAGCTGCAGAACATATTGGTGTTTGTCTCAAATTTGTCGAAGAACAGTACCTGTTCTGCACAATCGACTTTCTGCTTGATTAGGGTTTTTCTTTCTGTAATATTTTATAGCACAACCTTACGATTTATAAACTGCAGGTCTTGGATGCTCCCTCGCTTCAAGATGATTTTTACCTGAACCTTGTGGACTGGTCATCACAGAATGTTCTCGCAGTTGGATTGGGTACTTGTGTTTACCTCTGGAATGCATCATCGAGCAAGGTTCGACATGTCATTGCTCTTATCCTACCTCAAATCGCAGGAAATTTTCTATTTATCTGTCTTTCTAACATGGGCAAGTAGAATAACCTATATAAAAACCACCCTCCTCTTCAAATCAAACTTTATCATTAAAATAATAAACAAATACAATATCTTAATCAATTACACTGTCTAAACACATAACTTCATAAACCCTTATCCCAAACATATATAACAATTCCCTATCTAAATATAAATAATTATCAAATTCCACTATCTTGAACAAAATCCCATTCCCATATTATTATCAAAACCTTATCTAATCAAAACCTATCACCTTCTCCACCCACAAAACTTATAAAAAACCCCACCTCTTATATACTTCACCCAATCCTCACACCAAACTAACTAATTAAATCAATATACAACACCCCTTCCCCACCCCCTAAACAACCACCTCCTAAACCCAAAACCTCAAATCCCAATCTCCACACAACCTCATAAACCCCCCCCCACATAAATTTAATCCCCTCATCGTCAATTTCATCCATATTTTCCCCCCCCAACCCCACCCCCAACTTT